>PVKS010009427.1:0-64146 GCA_004027875.1 Aplodontia rufa
TTGAGCATTGTTGAATGGATGGGGTTCAAGTTGTGACTCTGCTGGAGGCTCACAGAGCCAGTGAGTGGCACGGGTCAATTTGAAATCAAGTCTCTCACCGTCATCTTGTCCAGGCACCCCTGCTGAGGTATGACAATGTTCCCTTTGCTCCTGCCTTGAGGAATCTGGGACTTCTTGGAGGCAGCATTATGCAGCAGAGTTAGCGCAGGTTTGCGTCCCAGCTGTGTCATTTTGAGACTTCTCTGAGTCTTGGTGAACTTGCTTATAAAATAAGGCCAATAACACCCACCTCAGAGAACATACATAAGGCTTGGAGGAAATTAGGATACCACACATGGGACATGGAAGTCAGCCCGAAATGATTTGCTACTATTATTGTGACCATGGATAGTAGCACTGATACTTAGATTTTTTTATACATTGACTTTGACTATGGAACCCATAAGAGAGAGGATATCTTATTGACCCTGTGTGCTTTTCCTGGGGAAGTAAGGTATACTGCATGTGACTTAATCACTTTGTTTCATAGAATCATAGAAAACATAATAAATTTCACATTCCTTAAAACACTTAAAATTTCCAATCACTGTCCTTCTGTCCCCAGGAGCAGTGAGAAGCTTCTTATCAGCAGGCTCAGGGATTGCTTGGTATGATGTGCTCATTGGGCTGGACTAGACTCAGATTCTGACTCTGCTAACCTGCGGTGCCAGGAGCTCACTTCCTCCTATTTCCAGCCCAGAATATCCCCCTCATAAATGCTGTCTGTGGAAATGCCATGCTTCCTCCAAGGTCACCTTTACACCAGTGTAGTTTTAATTCTTTTTCAAATGTGTCTTTCTTGGGCATGGATAAGCTTCTGCTTCTTCTGAATATAAAATTGTTCTCTGTATTCCTCTATACTGGGAACAGATGCTGAATTCTCGAGTATCAGGAACTGGGCTTCATTTATTAGTTCAAGCTCCAAAGCAATCGATTTAAACAGCAAACACTTACCTCCTGCACTTTCAGGGGCTGGGAGTCTGAGGACAGGGTCCAGCATGGCCAGGTTCTGGTGCTGACCCTCTCCTGCTGCGGACCTCCCACCGTGTCCTCACATGGTGGAGAAAGAGGGGAGCAACTCTCTTGTGTGATTTCATAAGGACTCAGATCCCACTCAGGAATTTCATCTCATGACCTACTTACCTCCTGCAGGCCCCACCTTCTAACACTGTCACAAAGGGGCTTGAATCCAACATGGATTTTGGGAGGACAGAACACCCAGTCCATACGATGCTCTGTTCAGGCGTAAGCCTACTAGCTGCTGTGCGAGAACTGAGGCCAGCAGAGGCACTCAACTCCTCAGCTCCTGCTTGGAGAAGATCCCGGGGGTGGAACTGATCTTAGAATCTTCTCAAGTCAGTGCCTAGTGTGGTCTTGTACAGATGAATCGCTCAGTAAATGTTCAATGAATGAAAGATCCCAAACACAGAGAGGGAAGCTGCCAGGGTAAATAGCTCGGAGTGCATGGCCTCCAAGGTGAGGCCAGGCACTGGCCTTTAGGCTGAAGTCCTCCTCTTCCTCCTTTTCATTTTAGAAATCCCCTCTGCCTGTGACCTCATTCCCAAAGCTTTTGCCAGCTTTCCTGGTAGGATTAGATCCATCTCACTCTGATTCCCTCTTCCAAACCTCTGAACCACAGCTATAGCAACCATGCGTCTTCCATTCTGATCTTTGGCTTGGCTTGAGTTGAGAGAGGTGCAGTGTTAAGTCCAGCGGTGGATCTGCAAGTCACCTCTTGGGGTGTTGGATTCTCATGAGCATCGTGGGAACTATAGTACCTAACTCATAAGTGTGAGGAGGCTGGGGCAGCCCGGGAGAACCACCTGTGCTCCAGCGTCACCATCACACCCAAACCCTCAACATCAGTGGCCATGCTTGGTTTTCTTTATTTCCAGAGCACCTATTTCAATGCTGGGCTTTTAAGGTTCTCAGTGTTCTGTGGGAATAAATAAGTGGATGGGCATAATGGTGTGATTACTAACGTTTGCAAGGCACCCTGGGTGGGGGCCACTTCTAAGTGCTTGCAATATCAACTCATCAACCACCTAACAATGGCTTTAACGGACACTGTGGGGTTGAATGTACTTCTTCCATGAATGTGGAGCACAAATCGTGTGTGTGTGTGTGTGTGTGTGTGTGTGTGTGTGTGTGCGCGCGCATGTGTGTGAAGAGAGACATGGACATGAGCTCTCATTTTAGAAGTCAGGTCTCAGCTCAAGTCGCTAAGGAAGGAAGGGAAGAGTCTTGGAGCTCTCCCAGTTTTCCTTCAGCTTCTTGTGTTTTCCTGACCCTGCTTCCTGGGCTTGTGCAGCTCTGCTTGCCCGTCTGACAGCCCTCAAGCTCTCCCCTCAGTGCCCCTCCCTCTGTACCCTGATAGGTAACTGGCGGCTCAACTTATAAACAAATTAGAGCTGCAGTAGCAGTGACAGTCCCCTTTCCACATTCTATCACATGAATACGGGTGGGTGCTCCCAAAACGGACTCGTTCAAATAATTTGGAAACATTTTCCAGGGATGCTCCCTGTGCCTCCTAAGGTAAAGGGAACTGAAAGTAAAGTGGGAGCAGATTTGGGAAAGGATGTGTTCAAGCAGTGTCCCTCCTAAAAGCTTAATTACATAAGTCCAAGAAAAAAGAATGGACCAAAGAGGAGCCACTCAGACACGTGGCTCTGGCCCGGAAAATTAGTAGCTCTGTGGCTGAGTCCTTGATGCAGCTGGCCGTGGTGATAAAAGAAGAGCTTCTTAGTACTTCACAGGAGACGCTGAAGATCTGGGAATGTCATGTGCAGTACAGTTGCGTGTCAAAGGATTTTCTGTTTAATTTTTATTTGAGTTTATTCTGTGCTGAGCCAGCATAGCATGCAATGCTGTGAGGTGAGTGTGTAGGACTCACGTAGTTTTGCAATGCTGACGTAGTGCATGTTGTTTAAATGAAACCCAACTGGAGACGAAGTCTGGATTCAATTTGAAAGGTTCAGTGCAGCCTTTAGGTATTGCCAATCCTAAAACTGATGAGACAACATAGCCACTTTTTTGAATAGGAGGTAAATTTACATCTCTTTTTAAAGGCTCATAAACGTCTAAGAAGAGACTACATGGGGTAATAGAAAAAGCTACCAATCCTCTAGAACACAGAATTCTAAAGGTGACCTGAAGTACACTCTGCAGGCAACCTTCATAGGCTTTCTAGCTTCTTGTCTTCCAATCTCAAAAGCCCTTGAAACCAAAAGGTGAACATTTAAAGATTCTATTTTAAAATTAAATATCCTTTAAAACTTTGCAAAACTACAAAATTTCAAATAAATGCTTATTAAACAAGGTCTGCCAATAGCTGACCATAAGAAGGTATTTTCTGGAGTATGAAAGGTGGCTTCCACATTGTTCAGATGGTCAGGATATCACTCAGCACCCCCGCCCCAAAGTCTGCAACCTGAGGGAAGCCACTTGTCTTCCGCAAGAGCGTTTGTCAAAACCTGTGGAACTGCCCAGGGTCACCCTTCTTCCTCTGGCTCACACATCAGTTCCAGTGTACTTTGATGCTATTGCTGCTTGAACTTTCCAAAAGTTGCCTCAGAAAGGTCTTTGTGAAACTGTGTCATACCTCATGGTCCTGGCACAATCCAGATGCCTGCTGTGGCCCCTGGATTGTAGGAGATGCTCTTTGAAAGAATGTGTGCCTTGGCCATAATGAACAGGGTGTTTCTTTATTCCCCTCTTTTTCTTTTTTTTTTTCTCTTTTACTACCCTAATTTCTCCTCTTTTTTCTGGGACTCCAACATGAACTGAGAACTTTTAAAATACAGTGCTAAATCCCTTGTCCCTATTTTAAAAGCATGGATGCGGAATGCCCTTTCCCTTTCTAAAACATGCATAAACTAAATTACTTAATGTGTGTGCTGTATATTGTGGAATGATTCTGCAGCAAGCCTGTCTAACTGCACTTCACGGGCTAGGGCTCTGTTTCTTGGAGGATTGGAAGGCGGGTTTGGTCGAGCTGGCAGGTTGAGCACCTGGACTTTGAGGTCTCATTTTTCACATTCTGCTGAGAAACACAGGTATTCAATGACCCTGGCCAAGGAATTTTCAGAGAGGACAATGTTTGTGTTAGTTTCCCAGGGTCACCATAACCTAGTGTCACTGATGGGTGGCTTACAACAATGGAAACTTGTCCTTATGATTCTGGAGGCCAGTGTGCAGCCGTTATGTCAGTGGGGTCATCTCTTCCTGGGGTCCCAAAGCAGCCGTCTCCCCAGGCCTCACTATAGTTTCTGGTGGTTGCCAGTGATCCCTGGCACTCCTCAGCTCACAGATGCATCCCTACAATCACGGCTTCCTTTCCCCACCATCCGGGCTGTCCGTTTCCCTCCTTCATCAGATTTAGAGACCACCCGAATCTGCTACGATCTCATTTTAGCTAATTGCGTCTGTAAAGACCCTATTTCCAACGAAGTTGTCATTCTGAGGATCCAGATGTTCACGGCTCTTGGTGGGTGACACTATTCAGCCCAGCGTGTTGCAGAAGTCGAAGGTGTCCAGGAGGAAGCAGCAAGCACCGGAGCTGTGTGTTCAGCTGTGAATGCAGAGAAGGAGCTCTGCTTTGAGGTGTGTGGATACGGTGAATGTAATGAGCATTTCAATAGCACTGTGCTTATTAACTGGGTTTTACAGGCCTTTAATGACTTACTACTGTGGAAAAGCAAAAGGGATCAGAGTGAAGGGTGCACAGGAGAGGCAGGAAGCCCTTGGTCAGCAAGGCGCCTTTGGCAGGATGCTGGGGCGATGGAGCACAAGCTGCCTGCGGTGGTGGCTCTGTGTCTCTGTGTCACTTCCCCTCCTCCCTCTTTTGCTCCCTAGCTCCTGAATCCCATGCTGTGCATTTCTTTTCCTGGACACGGCTTTCTGCAGAATAGAAGTTAAGTGATTGCTTTCTGGAGTTGCTTGAGGATGGAGTGTGATGTGTTTGACTAAATTTGGGGACTGGAGCTGGTGGTTCAAAGGAGACCAAGCTAATGAGTGCAGACCCTGTGGGACAAAGTTGGTCTGATTTAATTCCAAGGTTAGTTTTCCAGGCAGTAGTCCTGAGGATACACACCGCCTGCCCCCGGGGCTGGGCCCAGGGCTGTCCTTCGCTACTGCAGGAAAAGAGCAAGTGTCTTCCTTCCTACTCCCCCTACTTCACAGTAAGTGCCTTTCGTCCCTCCCTCCTTTCAGATCCATTCTTCCTTCCTTTCTTTTTTTTTTTTTTAGCACTGGGGATTGAGCCCAGGGGTGCTTTACCACTGAGCTACACCCCTAGCCCTTTTTATCATTTGAGACAGTTTTGCTAAATGGTTCAGGCTGGCCTCAAACTTGCCCTCCTCCTGCCTCATCTGTCCAAATTTCTGGGATCACAGGTCTGTACCACCATGCATGGCTCTTGCTGAGCCTTTTAAATCTCATCCCTCTCTGTCTAGGATCCTCTCATCTTTTTTCTTCTGTTTGCCCTTGATGTAGCACAAGGCTTACTCCTTCCGTGAAAGCCTTCCAAGTCTTTCCCGGGCACATGTCCTTGCTATCTTGGGTGCTTGCCCCACCCACACCCCCCAGCTTTGTCGCATGTGATTGTATTGAAAACCTTCAGCTTTCACACTGGTCTTCCATGTGGGGCTGTGAGCTCCTGGGGGTAAGTCAGCTTTCCGTCCCCAGAAGCTATCCCATGTGGGTGTAGGCTAGTGGGGTCAGGAAATGTAACAGTGCTATTGCTGGTGGAGCGTGGCATTTTTTTGCACCCTGTGCGGAGGAAATGTGGATCTGGAACCTCAGGTGCTGGGATATGAGACAGTTTAGAAGGACACTTCGGGTTGAGTCGTCCACCTGTTGCTTGGCTAGAACCCACTGGACTGTAGGCCATGTCCGAGGGACAGGGTCTCCCTGTCCAAGTAGAGAACATTCTGCATTTCTTCCTCCTGCTTGGAGGCAGCCTGTGCCTGTTGAGGAGCCTCCAGCCCTTCCGTGCCTCCTGGAGGGTGAAGCTGGGTTGATCTGGTCTGGATCCCCTGAGCTGATAATTAGGTGCTAATGTTAGGAATTATAGCTGGGATCCTCCCACCAGTGAGTTAACACCTCAGGGGCTGGACCTTGACCCTTATTTTCTCCTTCCTGAAGCTGCCTCTTCCCAACGTTTCTTCAGCAGTCTATATTTTATCTTTCTGTCCAATGTTGGGGCAGCCACATCAATTCACCTACTCAGTAGCATCTGAGTCACACAAGGAAAACAGGAGTTTCTTACAAGAGGGCAGAAGGAGCCAAGAGGTTAGGAGCGTCTCAGTTACTCAGAAGAGAAAGAGTTTCCTGGCATCACAGTGGCAAGCACGTTGCTAACTGGTTGTGTGCAAGGTAACCCAGACATGCTGCAGGAGGATTGTTTGGCTTGCAGAGTGCTGAGTATCGTCACCGTCACCGTGCCTGTGTGACAGATGTGCTAGCTAAGATGGAGGCAGGGTTGAGACTGTAGCTGGGCTGGGTGGACTCAGCCCATGTTCTTCACTGCTGCTCTGTGGCTCTGGCTCGCTTTACCCCACTGCTTCCTCATGCTCACCTGGCACTGGATGGGAGGTTGTGTTCATGCAGGGTGCCACTCAGAGCTCCCAGCGGGCTCCTGTGTCCTCGCATGCAGGCAGGCAGACTGGAGTATCCATGGGGCCAGGGATGGAAAGCTCCCAGGGCGTCAACTGGGGAAATTCTCCAGCTGAAACTCCACAACTGAGACTTTCGAAGGACATTGGTCTGATGTTGCCCTTCACATAAGTGGCGTTAAGTTCAGCAGATGTGTGCCTGGGAAAGGGGGATGGGAGAGTGTCAAATCAAACGTCATATTCCTGCATCTCCTGCATTGGTGTCCCAGATGGCTTCAAATGTCACCATCAGAAGGCCATTGCTCTTATTTCTCTCATTCCACAACAAAGTGTCCAGACATTACTCACACAGTGATCACAGATTTTTATCTAATGGCATCTCCTTTTCTATTCAGCTTGTTACAACAAACGTAACTGTCCAAATCATCATTCAGCAAACAATAGATCTCTGTTGATTTTGGCTTTCACGTGGAGTTGAGAGGGAGGAAGGCTCGCATGACTCCGAGCACGCTTATTCTTTTTCAACAGCAAATCTTGCAGCTCTTTTGGTTTCCAAATTGTATTTCGTCCTGCGTATCTTTATTGACACTTACTGTGTCGATAAAATGCACACCATTACCGTACCTTCTCTTAGAGTTAAATCACTGTGAATGTGCATGATGGTTACGTTGTTTATTTGGCTCTATATTTTCCCCTTAAATATTTAGTAATAGTACTCTTGCAAATGCACTCCAGCCCCTGCTGGCTTACTTGGCGTGCAGGACCCTGTCTCCTGTACCGTGCGTCATGCCGGGTCTTTCTCTAGGTGATTGCTTTATGCTTCTCCGGCAGGTATTTCCCCGTGTTAACTATGTATCTTGGAAGTACCCACTTAGCATTCCAATCTGACTCTCACTTAATCTTTGTCACTTGGCTGACAGGGCCTGCCTTTTCGCCATGCCTGTTTAATCATTCTGGAGGCTTTGGGTCCTGGATAACAGGATGCTGCAGCTGTTCCGCTTGCAGGTGGCCTGAGACCTGTCTTGCAGAGCTGCTCCAGGGGCTGCTGTCATTCATGCTGACCTTGATTTCTCACCTGGACAGAGACGAATATTAAGCACGTTGGATTTTCCTTTTTTTAAAGATGCTGCATCTCTCAACCTTACTTCATAAAAATTCCGTTTACCTGCTGAACCTCACTGGTCAACCACAGGGCAAATGACAGTGACTTTTCCTCATTGCTGAAAAGAAGCAATTTGTTCTTGTTGAATATTCGAGAAACAAAATGGCAGGGATGGAAGGACATGTACGTTTGATCAACTATTTTTTCTTGGATGCAAATTTATTTGCTGTTCAGCCCTTACTAATGAGCCTGCTCGTGCTGTGATTTTTGTGGCTGGCTCCATGGAGAATCATGGGCTACAGGAGCTAAGCAGTAGCCCTTGGGCTTCTTCTCCCCACTTGCATCTGTGGAGGAGTCCTCCTCTCCATCCTCAGAGATGCCACACAGCTCCGTGTGCCGTCCCATGCACCCCGACTCTTTCCCCCAGGACCTTGTGTGGGACCCAAAGTGTGGCAAAGATGCTCTGCACGTAGGACCTTCTCTATCTGTCTTGATTGGCTAAGTTAAGGGAAGAAACAACCCCACAATTTCATTGGCTCAAAAATCACCTAGATTTATTTCTTGCTCGTAGAACATGTTTACAGCAGGTTTTCCAGGGGCTTTGTCTCTTGAAGGCACCTCTCTGCGGGAGCACCATGTCAGCTGCCCCTAGGGGGAAAGGGAGCCCGGTGAACAGAGCTCTCTGCCTTTGAAACTTTTTCCCAGATGTGTCCTCACCACTTCCTGTGCATTTGATAGAAGGAAGCAAGCCTCAGTTCACTCCTAGGACCCTGCACACTGGAGGAGTGTGATTCCTGCGGAGGTTGCAGATAATGTCCTGTCCAGTCAACGCTTCCCTGTTCACGTTGGCACTGCAGGTCCCACTTAATGAGTACAACCTGGGCTGCCCACGTGAGTCACAGGGTCCAGGGTAAATGAAATTATGTGGCCCCTTGTTCAGAAATTATTAAGTGTTCCAAGAGAGTGACATCACAGCATTAAATCAATCACAGGTTCTAAGAGTGAGGCCCAGTGCTGTTGTCTAGGTCACACGCCCATGGAGCTGGTCCCACATACACCCTGGGGTGTGAGGGGGAAGACAGGTCCTTCAGGAGAGGCATCTGAGGATGCTAAATTAAATGTATGTGTTTTCCCCGAGAGAGGCCACATGGGGCTGAGCAGCTTGTCGGCCTGTCTCACAGGAGGTGCCATCAGAATGGAAGAGGCAATGTAAGGACAAGGATTCTTCCTTTGCAAATCCTTGCAGGGAGGTGACCTCTAAATTCAGAGCATAATCATTCTCCCAACAGTGATTTAATGACATTAATTACACTCCTGGAACGGAACTGTCTCACTCCCGTAATTTCCTTAGAGGACAAAGGCTGGGGATGCTCTTCTCTGCCCTTTCATGGTGACCTGCTGGTGAGCTTGTGACTGTCACGGCAAGGTTAAGTTGCAAGAACAGGCTTGTTCAGGAGCCAGACAAGTGGACTCTCGACTGGAACTTCTAGTCCTGATGAACCCCAGGCCACGGTGTCCCTTCCTAAAGCAAAGACCCTAGGAGCCTCTGCCTGGCTTGTGTAGCATCTTTATAATTCATAGGTATTGTTTGGATTGTCATAAGATGTAAGTAGCCAAATCGGACATTTAACATTTTGGATTTGGATCATGATGGTGTCAAGCTTATGTGAAAGGCCCAAGGGACAACAGTTTTTACAGCCCTGCTGCCTCTGGGCCGGGACAGCACCTCTTTCTTGCACTCAGGTCTTTCATGGTCTTGGAGTAACATAAAGAAAGCCTCAGATCAACCTGGCTTCAAGTGTTTCAGATGTTTTTATTGTTTTCAGGAAGGAAAAAAAATCAACCACACCATGAATGAGCAAATGACCTCACGGTATTATAACCGAGGTGGCCATTGGGCAAAGCGTCCCTAGACAGGCTTCTGCATGGGTGATATCTTTGGGTGTTCTGAAAGAGTCCTCTGCACCCTCACTGAGTCAGCTATGCCCCTGACGAGCCCTCCAGTTAAGTGTGGAGCCTCATGGCATCTGTCCTAGTGGATTGCAAATGTACCTTGTATGCTGGGAACGGACGGTGATGGGCTACCAGTGAGTTGGGGCTCTGGACAGACCATGACAGTCATAGAGAAGCTGAGGACAACGTCACTATCTGGGGAGTGGCTGACTGCGGAGTGGCACTGTTCAGTGACAACTGAGGCATGCAGGAGGATGAAGAAATGCCCTTGAACTTGCCACGGATGCAAATCAACTCAAAATGGAGCAGGCTGGGCAGGTGCTGCGCTGCCTCAGTTTGCCTTCTCTTGCTGAGCACAGAGGTCTTGTTGCAGACCGGAGTGAGAGCAGGGGTTGCAAGTAGCGGGCACTGACGGGAGCCGAGAAGGGGAGACTGCATGAAGCCTGCTGTGGAATCAGTCCTGGTGATCAATGAAAAATAGGTCAATAAAACGTTAAGATAACCTGTTCCAGGCACATGGGGGCCAGGTTTTGTTTTTTGTTTTGGTTTGTAATTAATGTTTGCCTGAGCAGATGGTGGCTAGCAGGCTTTGACTGTTGGTGAACACTCCTTTGCGGATAATTTGAGCTTGCGGGTTTTGAGGGTAGCCGATCCAAAGAGGAGATAACAGCGTAGACGCTACTCCACTCTGAACAAGCTGGAACCTGAATGGAGACACATGGTCCAGCAGGAGGCCGAAGCAGGAGCTTTGCCATCAATCTGGTTAGAATGCAGGAGGGTTCCCTTCTAGGATGTGGCCTGGAAGTGACCTTGGACTCCTCCACATTTTCCTTATCTGTAAAGTGTGGATTATTGCCTAGGGGTGTCTTAAATGGTGCTGTCGTACAAAAGACCCAGTCTGATGTGTGTTCATAACAGGTTTTCACCATAGGTCCATGCATGATGACAACCATGAGGTTAATGACGACCCTCGTGCCCTTGATGTCATGTGTCCATGCCGTGCCTTTCCCTCTCTTAGAGTAGAAGATTCTGGCACACACAACTTCCAGCTTCTGTCATGCTCTTTAAAACTTCCTCACAGTCGCACGCTTCCACGACTGAACCCTCCCACCTCTGAGAGCCAGCCATCGGCCACTCACCATTGGCCACCCACTATCTGCCACCTGCCATCCGCCACAAGCCACCTAGGTATGATGAGACTTTCCCAAAATGGCACAACGATTTAGAATCTAGAAACCAGAACTACTGTTATGGGGGCTTTGGATCTGCAGGACTCACAATGATGGATACTTACTGACCCCCTGCTTTGTTCCATGCACTGAAGTCATCGGGAGTGACTTTTCCTTCAGTCCAAGTCTTGCATAACCTCAGCATATAGTACAGAAGAAGCAGGGGCTGGAGTGGTGGCTCAGTGCTTGTCTGGCATTTGTGAGGACCCGGGTTCAAACCCCAGCACCACATACACAACTAAGTGTCAGAACAATGAAAAACTAAATAAAATTGATTTTCTCTTTCTCTTACTCTGTCCCTCTCTCTCTCTCAAAACAAAACAAAACAAACAAACATAAAAAGATAAAAACAGAAGAAGCAAGGACTCCGGACTCTGATTGAGACCAGGAGGTGTGCTTGGTAGAGGTGGGGGCTATTGTTGCCCAGCCTCTGTATCCTCGCTCCTGACACCTTCCAGGCCCTCAGAGAATCTCATGGACCTGATAGGAAGCTGCCAAATGTCATGGCGGTCAGTCAGGACCGGGGTCAGCCTGAAAGTACCAAGTAAGCCTTTGTTCACCCAGTTCAGTAGGGCAAGCATGGAGCCATCTAGAGAAAGAGGGTGTCAACACCCTCAAACTCCATTCTCTCCATGAAGGGACACTTGTCAAGGTTCAGAAGGGTCAGCACAGTTGCCTGAAGCTTGACTCACTATTGAGCGAGTGCCCAATCAAATCCTCCTGCCATTCTATGCACCTAGGACCTGGGGAGGGATAGGGGCCTGTGCGAGGTCTCAGCTAAGCCATTCCCTGCCACCTGCTCCCCCTAACCCCAGATGCAGTGGCTCCTGAGTGGAGGTGCTTGGGCTAGGAAGACATGTCTGTGCAGGAACAAGGCCGCAGGGTATCTGGGCAGAGTCTGGGCTGCAGCTCCTTCCAGAGACCACAGTGCATCAGCTGCGCTGAAAGTCTGGAGTGGGAAAAGTGGCTCTCACCATGAGTTCCCACGCAGAGCCTTTGTCATGGCCTGTAGTTGGGCCTGGAGGAATCCACATAGGATTGTGACCCAGCGTCCGACTCCTCAGAACCCCTCGTGCATAGTTTGAGAGCCACCCTACCACCTGGAAAAACGTAGGGCTACTTTTTTGTGGGGGGAGGTGCAACATAGTCTTGCATAGTGAAGGGATTTGTTGTTACACATTCATACACTCTCATATAATGACAATGTTGATTCTATAATTTAGCTTTTGTGAGTTGTGCTGCTATAGACATTGATGTAGCTGTGTCACTGTGAAATTTGCTGATTTTATGTCTTCTGGGAAAATACCCAGCAGTGGGATAGCCAGGTCATAAGGTGGTTCCATCCTTAGTTTTTTGAGGAGTCTCCACACTGCTTTCCAGAGTGGCTGTACCAGTCTGCAGTCCCATCAACAGTGTGCAAGTGTTCCTTTCTGCCACAGCCTCTCCAGCATCTGTTGTTCATATTCTTCATCTTTGCCATTCTGATTGGCATGAGGTGAAATCTTAGTGCAGTTTTGATTTGCATTTCTCTGATTGATAAAGATGTTGAACATTTTCTTTTCATTTATTTATTGGTCTTCTATATTTCTTATGTTGAGAAGTTTCTGTTTAGCTCTTTAGCCCATTTATTGAGTGGGTTGAATATGTTTTTGGTATTCGGTTTTTTGAGTTTGTATATTCTGGATATTAGCCACCAGTCAGAACAGTAGCTGGCCATGATTTCTCCCATTCTGTAGACTCTCTCTTCACTTTCTTGACTAGTTCCTTATCTGGGCAGAAGCTTTTTAGTTTAATGACATCCCACTTATAGATTCTTGGTTTTAATGCTTGCCCAATGATAGCCTTATAAAGGAACTCAGCGCTTACACCTTTATGATGGAGTGATCTTATTTTTTTCTTCCAACAGTTCTAGGGTAGCTGGTTTAATTCCTAGGTCCTTGATCCATTTCAATTTAGTTTTTGTGCAGAGTGAGAGCTAAGTATCTAATTTCATTTTTTCTGCACATGGCTGTCCAGTTTATCCAGAACCATTTTTTTGAACAGTTGGCCTTTCTTCTAAACTATATTTTTGCACCCTTTGCAAATATTAAAATTTTTAAATAAAAGTTTAAAATTTGTGGGTTTATCTGTCTTCTATTCTATTGCATTGATTTTCATGTCTGTTTTGATGCCAATGTAGGATTGCTTTTTAATGTAAAGCTATAGCCATTGAGCTTTGAGGGATAAAGGAGCTGGGAATATTCTAGGTTAATAAATAGGTCATGCTTATGCCTGATGGGCTTAGGAAGCTCCGTGAGCATGCTGCTTGGTTTTGCTTTTAAAGGCATGCTTTTATCATGCTGATGGAAACCAGGTTGGTTTTTCAGTTCCCATACTTTTGTCATTTACTGTTTAAATCTAAACTTCTGTGACTTTTCCAAGCTGTGGCCTACATAAGAACTGCCAAGGCTAGTATGAAATGCTTGAAAATATGAAAGCGTTTATAAACAGTATTGGTTATTGTTCACAGTCAATTTCATGGTTGCCCAGAGATGAAGAGGAGAGGAACAGTGTTGCCAAATATAGATGCTCTGCCTCTCAAATCAGATTTGAACTAATAGCTTGTAATTATTCAGCATTTACATGGTATTTTTATATGAATAAAGTGAATCGCAATCATTTTTATTAGTGATGATCATGTCCCTTTTGGGATTTCATTACATTTGTGTTGGTTAACGCGTGAATTGCTCTTTCTGATTTGAGAAAAAAGCAAAAACCAAAAGCAAAACAAAATCAGGACAAACCATGGTGTACAAGATTCCATCTTCAGGTTTAGATGTCGGCTTTGACTTAGCTTGAAGAGCCCGACTTTAGAATCCCTTGCACACCACCCTCAGGTACTCAGATAAACCTTAACTGATTTGTTTGCATGTTTCAGAAATGCAATTAGCATATTGATTAAAACTAGCTTTTGTCAAATTTTTTCCCCAGGACAGTTGGAGTCACAATTGCACGTAAAAATAACTCAGGCAAGGGTCTTCGAGTCAGTGGCAGCCAGTCTAAGTAGCTGTGCGTGTTTCTTTTGGTAGAGTTGCCCTTCAGCCCTTACCTTTTTGTGTTTTTTTGGGGGCAGTATTTTGTGAATGATAATGCATATTAAATTTATGAGACTTTGTTTTTACAAAGGGGGCCCATATTAGAATTGTGGGTTTGTATGGGGTACCTGGAAATCACCAATGGATCTGGCTTTTTCTAGGTACTATATTGTGGGTTGGAGCTGTAGGCTTAATGGGTCACACCCAAAATATAGAGTAATCGAAAGAGAACTTCGAGCTTGGGAGGAAATAACCTGCTCTGCTATTTCAGAATCAGATGAAATAGAAAAAAGCAGTGGTTTGATGCTGAAGTTCTCCAATAACTGGTCCTTTGGTTTCCTTATTGATTTTCTCTTTTATCAGCCAAGGAGGAGGGCTCAGAGTTGTCGCTGGAGTCCTGCTGTCTTTTTCTTCGGGTTGGTTGGAAAAGAGTGTGTGTTGAGCAGGCTGAGGACACCCCTGCTGGAGGACAGGATGAGCATTTCATTAGAGTTGGAGAAAACAGAGGCAGGTTCAGTCCCTGCAACTTTATCTTGTGCACATGGAGAGGATCAACACTCTCGGAGTGAAAGCTCAGATACAAGCAGGAAAGGTGAAGTGGCTGAGAAGCAAGAGGGCATCTGAGGTTGGAGTGTCAGTAAGGAAATAGATCACAGGCAGTCACCATCTTCTTCTGTTGATGGAGCCCAGATCCAGAGCTGGTTTCTATTCTAGACTGCAATGGGACAGTCACAAGGGACCGGAGCGTGAGAGCAGGTCAAGAGGGCTCCAGTGTCCCATGACAGCACTGTCTGTGAGGGGAAAGGAGACACGCATGCACACACTTGTATGTGGGCTGGAAAAAGAGAAGGCCAAGCAACGAATCAGTGAATCATCCAAGACTATGGGATGAACTTGCCCTCCTCGCCTCCTCCCAGTGGCAGTAGAATTAGAGTCCTGTTTGAACGGGTCTCATCTGGGCTGCTACTTTTGGCAAGAATCCCCCAGATGATATTGCCCAACTGATGTCAGCTTTGCTCTAACCCTCCTGGGTGCCTGACAACACGGTGCCACCGAGGCATGCAAGTGACCAGGCTTTTAGTTTCCAGAGCCCACTTCTGCCCTGCAGCTTCCCTTCAAATCCGGTCCGGATCTTCTGGAGAATCAGGCAGTCTGCTCCTACTTCCACCAGTCGGGCTTCTGGTTGGTTAGAGAGCGCTGTGGTGTTCTGGCAGGGCCCTTCAGGATCACCACCAAACACCCCTCCCAGGGTCTCTACCTCTTAGCAAACATCTTTTCCCTCTCTTCTTGATATATTTTTTAAATAAAATGCAAAATGTTGTTCTTTTAAAGCCATAGCACAGAGTGGTGGGCATAATATTGCTGTTTGAACAGGGCAAGCTGGACAATGATTTCTTTATTCTGTACCCAGTTTTGTGTTGAGGAAGTTTCAGGTGACATGACATTTGTCATAAACAGTAACTGGATCTGTGGTCATGTGGAGACTCAAGAGGTCATTATGGTTATTGGTCCTGAGGACTGAACCCAGGGGCACTTTATTGCTGAGCTGCATCCCCAATCCTTTTTATTCTATATATCAAGTCAGGGGCTCTCTTGGCTGTGGCTAACCTTGAACTTGGGATCTTCCTGCCTCCGGTTTGGCTGGGACTACAGGTGTGTCCACCATACCTGGTCTCCAGACCCAGGATATTTGAGGACCTAATGTTATTATATCACAGCTTCCAGTTTTTAAAATTATAGGATCCTATAGAAGTTCCTTATAGCTGGTAAGAAATTAACACAAACATTGGCTTAAAAAGTAGCAGTGTATTCTATCACTATTCTGGAAGTCAGAAAGTTTGGGATAGCCCCTCTAAAGTCCTGGGGGCAAACCCCATCTCCTCCAGCTTTGGTGACCATCAGCATCCCTTGGATTTAGGTATTTGTGATAGCAACATCCCACTCTGGCACCCAAACTTGTGTTGATTTCCTATGGCTGCTAAACAAAGTAGCATAGACTTGGGGACTTTTAACAAGAGAAATGTACCCATCCACAGTTCTGGGGGCTTAACCCTGGAATTACTGTGTCTGGGCTGAAATCAATGCATTGACATGCTGTCCTCCCTCCACAGGCTCTGGGAAGCACCTGCTCCCTGCCTCTCCCAGGGTCTGGGGGACTATCAACATCACCCACTGTGACAACGTCTCAGGCTCCCCTCCACGTCCACGTTGCCTTTTCTTTCTGTGCAATTGCTCTCTCCCTCTATCTTGTTAAGACACCTATGATGGCTCTTAGGGCCCATGCAGATAGTCTAAGATGGCCTGCGCACCAATTTACTTAACCACACCTGTGAAGATAGTTTTTCCAAATAAGTTTCCATGGATTAGAATGTGACATCTTCTGGGAGGCCATTTTTCAGCCTTCCATTAATACTATCACATTCAACCTCCTTGCAAACAAAGCAACAGAATTCCTGAGGAGACAAGACCAACACTGGGAATAGATTTGCATTCTGCAGTGCTGTCCAACACCTCCTGCAGAGGAAGGGAGTGATGACAAGAAGGGTCCTCCAATTCCTAGGCGTGATTTCCACAGCTTGCGTTGGGGAAGTCAGCATGCTGCAGTGGTCTCTCGTGAACTGTGCTCTGTCTGACCTTTTATTCCAATTTGTTCACTTACATACTGTATCCCGTGGCCCCAAAGTGGCAGTATGGACATTTGGATGAGATGATTCTGGTGAGAGGAAGTGTGGCGGGACCGTCTCATGTGTTGTAAGATGCTTATCAAAATGCCTGGCCACTGTGCAGTAGATGTCAGTAGCTCTGCTCTCCCCACTCCCGAGTTGTGACAAATCACCTCTAGACATGCTCAGACCACAGGACTGTGGCCAAGGCACTGCAGGTCATCACTGCCTGCTTCCTGTAGGAACACAAATGTATCTTTCCAGGTGTAAGCCCACCTGTTCATCAAATGCCTTGCTGACCCTGAGTCTAAGTTTACCACATTTTAGTAATTCTGATCATGTCATGCAGAATCTCTAAAGGATGAAACCATAGATGTAAGACTATACATGTAATATGCAATTTCTCTTAGCAACTGAGGGGATAAATATATATATATATGTGTGTGTGTGTGTGTGTGTGTGTTTATATGTGCATATATATGCATGTATGAATATACACATAGGAGACTTAACACCCTAGAGTGCACAAAATGCTTTCTTGCCCTTCCTCCATGGCTGAAGTCTCACCTCTGGATGTTAGAGTTACATACCTGGCTGCCACTTTGACATCTCCACTTGGAAGTCTCATTCATAATTCAAACTGTTCTTGAACTGTTGATGTTCCAGCCCAGCTGAGGGCATCATCCCTGTCCCTGTTAGTGTGGTGAAGGGCACCACCAACTGGTCAATTCTGCAAATGGACCGCTGGAAGAAAGCTCAGGGACACTGCCATCCTTGCTCGTTACCAGCCTTTAGGAAGTTGTATGGATCACACCTCCTAAATATACTTGCATATTTTCGCATTCTGCGTAGGTCTGCACCATTCATTGAAAAAAACTCTCATTGAATTGCGTTTCACCTTTGAGATAAACACGTTAACCTATCTGTGAGTGTCTTTTTGGGTTCTCTGTCCCATTTATGCCTCTGCCAATGTCATACTCTTCTGATGATTGTGGCTACCTGCTGATAACATCAAGTGAAGTGATTTCCTCTCACTTTATTATAATTTTAAAGATGGTTTCAGCTATTCCAGGGCTTGTGTTTTTCCACACAAATTCCAGAATAAGCTTGTCTGTGTCTACAAAGTAGCTTATTGCAATTGAGATAGAAATAGCATTGAATTCATTGATCAATTCATGAATTTGACATCATTATTATGTTGGGTCTTCTAATCCATGGACACTGTATTCTTCCGTTTGTGAAGGTCTTCTTTGACTTCTACATTTTGTAATTTTCTTCATATGGATCCTGTGCTTGTTTTGTTAGGTTTGTATGTGAGAATTTTGTCTTTCTTGAAGATACTTGATAGTATGTTTTTAATTTTTATTTCTACATGATCATAATGAGTACAGACATGCAGCTGATTTTCCTGTATTGATCTCACATCCTGTGACCTTGCTAAAGTCACTTATTAATCACACAACTTCTCATCTTGTCCATTTCTTATGTGTGTAATTGTGACAATGCCTTTTATGAACATACATGTTTTTCCACCTATTGGTTTTTGAGGTCTCTGATGCTTTGGGCACTGTATGTCCTTACGTTACACAGATAGTAAGGGCTTAATATGCAATTTGTGAATAAGTTCACTGCAGTTGGCACTAAATCGTCTGTTGATTTCAGTGATTTATAACAATACCTTATTTTGTTTTTCTCTGTTTGGCTTTTTCTGTTTCCTGAAAGAGCTAACCACAGTGCATTTAGCGACATGCCCCGATCCTGTTTTCCCTTGGAGTGCAGTGCACTTAATCTATTTAGAACAATTCTCATTTATTTACACGTTCAAGAGAACAGATTGAAACTGGGATCTAATTAATGTCCTTACACAGCACCTGGACACAAACCTCTAACTGTGGAGAAATGCCTATATATCTGATTTCACTTAGAATCTGTAGCAGGTACACAAAGTGCTGGGGGGATTTTTTTTCCTTTGACACAAACAGTAATTGGAGCTGTAAGAGCCTGGGTTCTTCCTCATAGCTCGCTTGGCAGTGCTTGACTCCTTCCTGGGTGATGGTTTGGCTGAGGACTGCACAAGCTGCTTCTCATTACCTATGCCACGTATCTGTCATATGCCATATTCATCAAGATGGGTCAACGTTTTCAGCAGGAACACATTATCTTTTTCCAATCTTTACAAAATATAATTAATACTTGGCAGGTTGTACAAATGGAAAAGAGAACAGATATGAATGAAGAGATGCTATGACTTGAAGTTAATACAGATAAGACAACAAAATAGTCTCTCCAGAATTCTTAGGGCATGAGCTTGGCAATGATTACCAAAAACTAATAATATGCATCTCCAACTTTATTGAAGCTTAATATTCTGCAAATATATGTGATCACAAGTTAATATATAATTTTTTTCAAAAGAAGACTGATGGTACTAGCTGATAAACATGAGCTATTCCTGTGTTTTGACATGACCCTGTTCATGTAATGATATATGTGAAGATATAAAACAGAGAAGTTAGGAAGTCATAAGGCAGAGACTATGCTCCCTGAGTTGGGCCTTGCCACCTGCATATAAAGCCAAGCAACCAACAATAACTTAATTATCAGACCTTCATAAGGAAGCACAGGTTATTCATACTGATAAAGTACACTGAGTCCTTCATGTGCCAAGAGCTATAATACATATTAACTGTACCGAGGCATGCGGTACAGCTCTTCCTCCAGGAGCACTGAGCCAGGTGTGATGGTACATACCAGGTGTACTGAGGCATGTGGTACAGCTCTTCCTCCAGGAGCATTGAGCCAGGTGTGATGGTACATACCAACTGTACCGAGGAATGCGGTACAGCTCTTCCTCCAGGAGCATTGAGCCAGGTGCAATGGTACATACCAGGTGTACAAAGGCACATGGTACAGTTCTTCCTCCAGGAGCACAGAGACAAATGGTTGCCCTTCAGATACTCTGGAAAACTACCTCTGACCCACATTCAAATCTCAAATTTGAAGTTTTAAGGATTATTAAAACCATAAACAAGGATGAACAATGGCAGATTTTTCTGAGAAGCACTGACATTGAATGAAGGAATTTAATGAACAGTAACTACCATACACATCATCATTCTAAGACTCAGACCCTTTCTTAACACAATTTTTTGTCCACTGGTGTCCACCAGGGGGTGGTTCAGGAGTCCCTGTCAACACTTGGAATCCACAGATGTCAATCCTCATATAAAATGGTGTAATACTTGCTTATAACCTATGCACATTCTCCCATACACTAGATTACTTGTAATGCCTAATACAATGTAAATGTCATGTAAATAACTTTTATACTTTATTGTTTAGGGAAGATGACAAGAAAATGTCTATACATGCTTAGTGCAGATGTGGTATTTTTTTCTGGATATTTTTGATTTGCATTTTCTTGAATCCCTAGATGTGGAACATACAGGTACAGAGGACTGAGCATACTTTTAAACCTTTATCATAAGTCCCTGAATCACTCGTTACCATATGAACTTGATAATGCAAGTGGTGCACTAATTTCTGGATTTACTAAATCATACATCAACAGGCATTATAATTAATATTTTAGACTGATTTAAATCTAGTGGATCTGGGTATGATATTGAAACTCATTTTGACCCTTAGTGATATGATAGACAAGGCAATTTGCACAAGGAATATTCCATTCCCTTGTTTTCAAATTGGAGCCAAGTGAAAATGCTCATACCAAACAGACTTATTCATTCACCGAACAAGATCATTTGTGGACTTGAGCATCTACTTTCTATGGCAAAACAAAACCATGTAAGTCATAATGGATGCCTGCAAGAATTTTGAAATCCGGTAGGGCAGATACATGGAAAGTCAACTTTCCGTTACTATGATGAAATACCTGAGATAACTTATAAAGAGAAAAGGTTTATGGTGCCTCATAGTTTTGAAGGTTCTGGTTCATGGTCCATTGGTCCTGTTGTTTTGAGCTTATAAGAAGGCAGCACATCATGGTAGGAGTACACTTCACAGCCAAGACATGAAAAGAGAGCAAGGAGGGGCTTGGGAAACTTCCCTTTTGAGGGCACACTCCCAGTGTGCTGGGACACTGCTAGTTTCCACCTCTTACAAGTTCCACCACCTCCCAGGAGCACCCGAGGGGACCAAGCCTTTAACACATGGGCCTGTAGGAGACATGCAAGATCCAAACTCTAGCAGAGATGGACACAAATGATCACAAGAGAATAAGAGAAGCATAAATAGGGATAAATGGAGGAGCTCTCAGAGTCCAAAGGATGGAAAAGGAAGAGAATTGAGGAGATTTTAGTTCAGCATGGTCTCAAAGGCATACATGGGAATGAACTGCCTCAGGCCAAGGGAGCAGCACTGTGAGAACACGCAGAGCTGAACTACCCAGGCCCGGAGGGAACTGCAGACAGGAGAGGGGGACGCACTGGCAGGTGATGGCAATGGTGGGGCTGGACAGGTGGAGGGCAATTTGTGCCACCCACAGCAGCTTGGACGTCATCCTCATGGGAAGTTATGAGAAGGAAAGCACAGAGTTGTCAGAGGAAGTTGGTGATCAATATAATCACATTTCAAATAACAAGATTTGTAAGCACAGGATCTGTGCAGGCCAAATTAGCATGGCCTAAAATATTTCACCTGTGCATATCTCTGAGAAATTATTTATATTGGTCTTAGGAAATAACAGAAATACCATGTGCCCAGGAACCAGCTGCGTTGTCTGTCTAGTTTCCTCAGTGGTCACATTTAGGTCCTTTTGATGACTAATTTATTAAAAGTAAAATGTACTTCACAACGGTTTTATGGACCATGCTGAGCACTGGATGGTCCCATTGGTGTGGCAGAAAGGTGACCCTTGAGGCAGGCAGAGTGCTGGAAAAAGTACTGTTAAGAGAACTTCGGCAAAGAAGAGGAGATGGAGGGAGAGGAAACAACCCAACTGATACTTAAGATGTTAGAGAAAGAATGATTCTCAAATAATGATAAAAATATTTTTAGTTGGTATGTTATTTTCAAATTTTTTGATATGGCCATTTTCAAGCATTTTCTAGAGTAGAGAGCTTGTGTGATTTCCCAGCTGCTTATCATACAGTTTTGATAACTGTCCACGTTTTGCAAAACTTGTTTCATCTATTCTGCAATGGGAAATAATGGTCAAAATAAGAGGAATGAATTTCAGGTATTAGGTATCATTCCATTCATAAGGATTTAGTATAATCCCTACCCTAACAAGGACCTTGGTTTTCATAACTACCACCCTGTTATCAGACCTAATCCTCACGATCCTCTCACAGACCCATTTCTCACCATCCTCTAAGACCCCTTATTTATTTCCCTCAGTCATCTCCAGATGTGTTTTTATATACAGCTTGTTCAAGTCAGAGCAAACACAAGGTCAATCCACAGGATTGGGCTATGATTTCTTTTAAGACTCTTTCATCTCTAAAAATTATTTCCCAACCCTTCGTACCATTCCGTTTATTTGCTGAAAAAGTATACTACTCATTGTCTCACATTCTGCATTTGGGTGAGTATTTCCTCCTTCGGCCATTTAGTTGGTTGAAGAACAATCGTTGGTGGCACAGAGTCTGAGGTGGAACATTTCTTTTTAAGATGGAACCATGAGTGAGAAAAATGTCTGCAGCGGAAGAGGAGAAAGCTGGGAGTCTAGTGCGAACTTTTTCACTGTGGTGGACGCGTGCTCGGTGTTGAGATGAAGGGGGGCGGCTGGGGTCAGGAGTGGGAGGGCAGAAGGCTTGGAAGGAAGGCCAGGGATTAGGGTAGCAAATCACACTGAGAGGACACAAGTCGCCAGGAACAGAGAGAGGTAAACTAGGGTCCTAGCGCTGCCTACTGGACAGGTAACACAGCTGTGTAGTTGGCTTCCTCAAGCCAGTTAGTGGCTGTTGGCTACAGGATTACTTCAGGGTTGGAGAGGATGCCTACACAGGAAGAATTAGCAACAGAGCAGCAGAGGTCAAGGGCGAGCCTGAACAAAAGGCTGAAATGAGTGAGCTGGGAAAGAATCTGTGCTGAAACATGGATGGATTGTGAAAACAGGGGGTGAAGAGCCTGGAGACTCGACAGCAGGGAGGCAGAGATGAGGAACACAGCTGGAACTCCTTCACATGCCCATGGCATCCACAGGCCACTGCAGTGATGGGTGAGGACAGGAGGTGGGAAGGAAGTGGGTGTGGCCACCACAGGCCTGGGTCCCACTCCTGCCTGGCCACCTGGAAGCCTCAGGTGAGTTACTTAACGTCTCTGAGACTTGATTTCTGAAATTATAAAATGAGATCAAAGATTCACATTGCATAAGGCTAAACAATGAACGAGATATGAAAAGCATCAATGGCTGTCTCTTAGCAGGCACTTATAAAACATCCATTGTTAAAATCCAGGTGGTCAGGGCTGGGGTTGTCAGTTCCTAGCATGTATGAGGCCCTGGGTTTGATCCCCAGCACCATAAAATAATAGATAAAAAAAATACTGAGGTCAAGAAGCTATGAGACCAGTGTGGATTTGCATGCTGATGAGGTAAACTGTGTTTGCGGCTTACAGCTGATTACAAACTAATCAGTCCTTGTGGAGAGGAAGCAATAAAAACTTGATCACTTTAAATAATAACCATTGCTCTCAATTCAGGCCATTTAAAATATAATAAAGACAAAAACGCTGTGCTGTTTTTACACATACCCCTAGACATGCGTGTGCCCACCCACACTGCTCCTCTTCGCAAATTCCCCAAGAGTTTATTTCTTCCAGACCGATGATGATAGTTTTGTAATCTCCTTTGATTTAAAACCATGCAATCAATAATTAGGTATTCTGACTGGGTGAACCCAGACATTCTGGAATCTAATCAGGGCTGCTCTGGGTGAAACACACTCAACCTTATCTGTTTTCGGATTCTATTCTTACAGCTCTCGGTATTCACGTATTCACGATCTAGCAGAGAAACTCTGAAGAGCCCATGGTGTATAGTTTTGAGTATTGTGTGTATAGGGAAGCCAGAGGGAACATCCCCATTTAAACGATCACCTCTGATTAGGGCAAACAATGAACAGAACTCCTCCCAGGAATGCCTGGTTCTCAGGGGAGGGCTAGTAGGGAGTGGTGAGCTGGCTCTGGTGGCCTCCAGCTTGAGCACCTTGTGAAATACTGAAAGCCAGGTCTGCTACAAATGTAGCAGATGGTCATCTCCTAAGCACCACTAATGGTCCAGGCAGCCACTAAGTGGGTGGGAGTGAAGGGAGCAATGAGAAGAGCCTGCTCTGGGGCTTGGCCACTGTCACATGGACAACACATGCTGGCACATGTCCAGGTTTCAAGACACTTGCGAGATCTCCATTTGGGTTTCATCCCTGGGTGTTGCCATGGTTACTGATGGAAAGAAATGAGAACACAAAGGTGGAGGGAGGTACACAGATTAGGGAGTGGGGGAGACCAGGCAAGCAACCGGGAAGTTTCTGCTGAAGTTCTCACTCCCCTGTCCTGTTGCAATGCTGTGTATTCAAACCAGCTCCCTGAAGCCTCTTTGAAGAAAGCTCCCTGGCTGGCTATGCTGGAGGAGATGAGTCGTCCTGCCCTGGTGGACGAGTTTCCTCCTGTTTCCTATTGGCACAAGTCAAGAAAGATAGGGGCCACTGGGAAAGTCAGGCGCAGCTCATTACCCCTTGCCAGGCTATGCAACAACAGGTCTGTGAGCCTGGAATCTCGATCTCAGGGCTCTTACGCCCTTGCAGCCTGTGCTAGGCCTGTCTAGGAACCATCTGTCCTGGGTTTGATGCGAGCTTCCTTGTTTAGCTCAAGTGTGTCATATGGAACCTGGCCAGCCTCACGGCTCTATTTGCTCCTGACATGGAGGAAGGAGTACCCTGCCTGCAGCACCACAGGAACCCACAGGGCACTTCCCTGTGTCCCCTGCAGGGCAAGACCTGCTGTGCTGGAGGGGTGGAGCTCATTGGCGAAGCTGCCCTTGCTCAGCCTGCTCTCTCTTGGGTAAAGCATTGCTCCATCCAGTTCAGTGTATAGTTCTGTCTTGGTGATCCCAGCACCTGAAAACCTTGTAGTGGGTGGATTTTTTGGCATTGCTGTGTTTGATGGTGGATAACAGGTGTCACAGACTCCACAGGACCCAATCTTTAAAAATCTGCACTGCCTTTCCCAGAGATTTGACTCTGGGAGTGTCATTTCAGTTCTTGGAGATCCAGTTGATTACCTGGGGATAACATACTCACCTGTTTAGGGTGTAAGAGGGTCATGCCACTATGCATAATACCATTCACTGTAGACCAGTGTTTTATGCTTTCCTCTGTGGTGGCAAGACAATCCATTCATGTTTTTCCCAGTCTTCTTCCAGGGAAGTGTACAGGCAGAATCTCTTTCACTAAAGTGATATTCTATGGTCAATGAGAGCTGGTGGGCAAACCAGCTTGCCCTCCAGCTCATTCTTAGGCAACACTTATCCCCCAGGTTGGACCTAGTTGGGGGGACAAGGCACACTCCATCTTGGCTTGCTGCCAGATCTCTAACTTCTCCTGATGGACAAAAGGTGCTTTCAAAGAGTGGGATAAACAACAGGGACACATCAAATTGGCACACCTTCCTCTTCCTCCTCCTCCTTTTGAACATCTTTCCTTTGCAATGCTCTTTTTGTCTGATTGAAAGGAAATGGCTAGCAGTATTTAATCTAGTTTAGACGTTTCCTTCAAGCTGTTAGTTAATTTTATTAGTGACTTAAATGCATTAGGAGAATTATTGCTACGTAAGCCCATTGAAAAAGTTCTTTCATGAATGAAGGCTGCCTCTGAAATGTGAGCACCTAGCCTCTTCCATCTCAGTTTATTTGGTTACTGCTACAGATTTTTCAATAGGGCACTAAGTTTTCATAAGGTATGTGAATGAACTGGGTCCACTACTTCGACCTCTTGTTAAACTAAACACCAAATGTCCTCTCTTTCTCTTTACTGCAGTGGCTGTCCTCTGTTTATTTATTTGGTACTGGGGATTGAACCCAGGGCTGTTTAACCACTGAGTTACAACCACAGCCTGCTTTATTTTTATTTTGAGACAGGGTCTTGCTAAGTTGCTCAGATCCTCACTTATTTGCTGGGACTGGCTTTGAACTTGGGATCCTCCTGCTTCAGGCTCCTGAACTGCTGGGATTATATGTGTGCACCAGCATGCCAGGCTTATTGTTGTCCATTATTTTAAAGTTTGGTGTTTACAGACATCTTTAGGAGAAGTAACCTAAAATATCCCAGAGGGTAAGAAGGATGTATTACTTCTGCATGTCCCTCCCTCTCATGTGATAAAAATGGTCCTCCTCCTTCCTGAACTTCCTGCCTAGCTGCTGATTCTTTCAGCTTAGGACAGTGTTTTTTGGACTCTGAGTTACAATCCATGGGTTGTCAAATTGATTAAGTGGTGGCAAGAGTATTTTTTGAAAAGGGAAACAATGATAGAGGAATACCAGATTGTGCAGGAGAAGTATGATAGCAATTGAGCACAGGGATTGAAATCCAAGTTGGTCGAGCTGAGACTTCATAACTGAGTTCGCATCTTACCCCCTGTGAACTGTAGCATGGGCATGCTACGTGGTGTCAGAATGCTTCTTAGTTTGGGAATTCTCTTTAGTATCACAGTGCTCCGTAACTCTTAGATGATTCTGGTAGACCAGCTGGCCAGTCACTGAGGTTCACAGATCAGAGCTATCTTTGCCTTCTTCCTTTTTCATTTTTATCCTTGACCTCAAATAAACATGACAGCCCCCTCCTTACGGTATGCATCTTGGTTCTTTCCTCCTTGTTCTGTCATTGCCCCTCTCTGGATTCTTTCCTCAGTCCTGGGCTACCTTGGTGACTTTCTCAGTATATCTCAATCGGTTGCCCAGGGAATTGTCCTCAACGACTTCTCCCATGGTCAAAAACATTCAGCACTCCCTTATGCCTAGGCCATCGCATTTGTTTTGCCGCCTGCTTGAGGGCCTCTGTGATGTAATGCTATCCCACTGGTTTAGTCAGCTTTTTGTCACTGAGACCAAAAGACCTAACAAGAACAATGTAGAAAAGGAAAAATTTATTTGGAGCTCATGGTTTCAGAGGTCTCAGCCTATAGATGGCCTACTCCATAACCCTGTGTTCAAGGTGAGGCAGTACATCATGGTGGAAGGGTCCAGTGGAGGAAAGGAGTCCAGGACATGGTGCCAGGAAGGAGAGAGAAAGAGAGAGAGAGAGGGAGGGAGGGAGAGAGAGAGAGAAAGAGAGAGAGAGAGAACTCTGTTTATGAGAGACAAAATAGAAAACCAAGGGCAGGCCCTTGAATCTACTTCCTCTGGGCACTCCAACCTGCCCACAGTGACAGCCTAGTTATTCCATATCAGTGGATTAATGCACAGTTAGGTTAAGACCCCAAAACCTAAAGATTTCACCTCTAAAGCTTGCATTGTTTCACACATGAGCTTTTGGAGGACACCTCATATCTAAACCATAGCACCGACCTTCCTGTCTTTCTCTCCCATTCCTCTTAGGGGCTGTGTTCCAGCCAGCCTGAAACTGATGCTCCCCATCTTCTATAGAACTCTTTTTCCACACAGTTCTTTTCCTGACACTTACTTTCCTTCTGTCATTTCTCTCTTTTGCCCCAATTTCCCAAATCATTAATTCTATCTATTGCCCAAGGTCATGTCCAGCTATCACTTTTTTCTTGACCTGCTTCTTCAGGCAGAGGCATGCTGGGCCTCTAAGCCCTCATTGAGGCCTTTTTCGCTCTCTCGCTAGGTTTGCCATGCTTTTCTTATCTACTCAGGTATGTGACTCTGTCTCCCTTTAGATTAAATCCTACTCTTTTTGCCCACATCTTTGATTTATCATAGTGTTTTAGAACCAGTAGGCATTGAATACAGACAGTGGGATAGTCTATGAAAGGGCACTTTTCACTGTTTGTGGTCTGAAATGGTTACATCAACTTCCTGTATTACCTTAGATAGTCCCAGACACTCTTGTGATGAAGAACTGCTAATCCTCCTACTTGCTTTATGACACCTCAAGATACTAGAAAAGGCTTCAGCTTGAGAGAGGGTCCTTCTCAGATGCCAAAGTTGTGATCAGGAATCCATTACAGCATTCCCAAATGTTAGGGCTGGGTGCCACCTGGCAGGGCCATCAGCAGTGCCAGCTGAAAGAGTTCAGATTTGTTTCTGGCTTACATTTTTTTATTTAGAACAGGTTTTCAAAGTGTTATCCTTGGATTAGTAGCACCAACGTTTCCTGCAAAGTTGTCAGAAATGCAAATTCTCACCTAAACCCAGACTTATTGATCAGATTGAGCCGTGTGGTTCAGGTGTCTCAAGGAGTCCTTCTGGCAATTATCAAGCATACTAAACTCAGAGGACGTTGATTCTGACACTCCTCACCTCTCTCCCACCATCTCTCTCTAACTTTCATGAGATCCCACCACCACCATAACCTAAAGGAGCACCCCAAGTCAAGCATATCTAGTCATGAGTGATAATGCAGCAGAAAAGTGACTTCACACCAAATAAGGCCAAAGGGCCTTCACACCAGAGGGCCAAAGTTTACAAAGAAAAGTTAAACAGGTAGACAAATGCGTTCCATCATTCACTGCGAGTTTTTAAATTGCCAGAAAGCCTCTTTAAAAGTTTTTCTTCTCCATCATCTTTTCTAAACCTAGCTTTCCTGATACAATAACATTCAAGACAAATTACTTCTCACTCTGTTGTTCTCCTATTTGTTCCCTAGTTGTATGGCAGAATTCCATTTTCCATTGGTAATTTATAGCACTTTTTAAAAGTAAGGAGTTGAGTTGTTGTACAAAAAAAATGTGTATAAAGTAACAATAAGATATGCATTTGATCCCCAACCATAGTTACCCCCACATTGCCCACACCCTAGTCTTTGGATTCTTCTATATTATGACCCTATAAGAGATATAAATATCCATATATATATATATGTATATATATATCCATATTTATGAATTTTTCAGAATTAAATTATTGCGTAAGTATTATTTGGCTTCTGGGGGAGGTGGTAAAGCATATGCTACATTGTTGATTGTCTCCCTAGATCCCTCCCTATTTTCCCTCTGTCCTCCATCCCCCTGCCTCTCCTCTCCTCCTCTCCCACCTGTATGTCTATGTTTCCCCTAGGTTATGTGTTGCTATGCCTTTGGTGGGTCTAATACATGAGTTTGATTACCTTTTACCCAAGCCTGGGTTTAGCCTACACAAGTGAGGGAAAAACATTAGACTCTTGACTCTGGGTTTGGCTAACTTCACTCAGCATGATTTTTTCCATTGCCGTCCATTTACCTTCAAAGGCCACAATATCATTGTTTCTAATAGCTGAGTACAGCTCCATTGTCTAGATATGCCAGAGCTTTCAGATCCATTCATCCAGCGAGGGGCATCTGGATTGATTCCATAATTTAGCTATTGTAAATTGAGCTGCTAAGAATATTGATTTTGCTGTGTCTCTGTAATGTGTTGATCCTAACTCCTCTGGGAAAATACCCAGAAGAGGGATAGCTGGGTCATATGATGGATCCATCCCTAATTTTTTGAGAATTCTCCATACTGTTTTCCATAGCAGACTGATGATGCTTCCTGAATCACCTTTTTCAGGAGTGTGTGTAAACTTACTTTGTTTATAATCTTCAGACAACACCAACAATACAAAAGCACACCACACAAACACAACAATGCAGAGAATAATAGCAACAACTAAAGGAATCTCGCTGAGTTCAAAACCTGTATGTGAGTCTGGAAATCTTGCTTAACAATTCCTAGGAAATAGGAATTGTGAGTTTAGCAGAGGCTGTGGCCATGCTGCGAGGAACCCTGTGCCCCTCCTCATGGTGTCGGAGATTCGGCTAGGGTGTGAGAGCATGTGGTGGGGGACCAGAGGGCATCTCATGTGGAGAGTGACAAGGGGCTTCACACTTGGAGGGAAGCAAGGAAGGAGCAGCAAAGGCCTCCGAGCAGTCTCTGGCTGCTTGAGCTGTCTGCCCAGGGGACCTCCCGCAGCTTCCGCACAAGAGGTGGAGGGGGCAGCAGGTGCAGCCTGGGGCAAAGCACAAGTCAGGAGAGACAAGGATGGGATGGGGCTGGAGCTAAACCTGAAGGGCTTTGCTGGCTGTGTCAAATAATAGCACAACCAAGAATGCCTTTCTTTAAACCAAAACAAATGAAAATTAGGTAGAGCAATTAGGAAGAGTAATTTATAAACTACAGCACAGACTTTTTTTGAGGCAAAACAAAAATGCATGAAAGAAATTGATTTTTAAGACTAAGCAGACAAGTTTTCTAGCCGATTTCCAGTATCCATGATTTTCAAAGTCTCTTGGATAAAGCTCAGTAGTTTATCTTACTATGAGCAGGAGGCTAGCAAAATGACCAGTCATTTTTTTTTTCTTTTTGATGGAGAGGGAACAGAGAGAGAGAGAGAGAGAGAGAGAGAAAGAAAGAGAGAATCAATTTTATTTGTTTTTTTGTGTGGCTTTTGTTGCTGTGACACTTCATTGTGTGCATGGTGCTGGGGTTCGAACTCATGTCCTCGCACATGCCAGGCAGGCTCTGTAACTGCTGAGCCACTGTTCCAGCCCACAGCCAGTCATTTGAATAGAGGAGATGTCTCACTTCAGCAAAGTCCTCCAGTGAATGCTTCTGGAAGATTTTCAGTGTTGATCTCTTCAACTGTGTATCTCCAGTGCATGGCAATGTATAAGCAGCAACAGATTAATAAGCAAATTAAAAGGAAAAAGAAAAAAACAGAAAGAGCGGAAGCAAAGAATAACCTCTCTTGGTAGACTGAGATGGCTCACGTGGAGACCTCTGCTGAAGAGTTTTCCTTCCTCACCTTAAGGAATGCAGATGCTCCTCCACTTACACTGGCTGTGTCCTGGTAAACCCAGGAGACGTGAAAACACTAAGTGAAAGTGTGTTTAGTACACCGACCTACAAAGCATCCCAGCTCAGCAGCCCAGGACTTTGGAGCTTGGGTCTGCATCTTGAGGTCGGTGGCCCAGTGGGAGCAGAGGCCTGCTGCTGCGGCTCTCGGCAGTGTGAGAGGCTTGCTCTGCACATCCGGAAATCTAAAGTCGAAATCTGGAACGTGGTTCCTACTGAATGCATATTAGTTTTGTACCGTTGTAAAGTCAAAACCTTGTTAGGTCGAGCCATTGCAAATTGAGGACCATCTTCGGTGGATCGTTTGGGTGAGACAAAAGTCCTCATCGCTAAGATGTGTCAAACCTGATCAACCAACGAGTTTTAAAGGCATTAACAGAAGATGGTGAAGTGGGGCCCAGGATAACCACCAAGGGCTACCTGCTCTCTTCCTCAACAAGGGGCGTTCCATTTCCTAGACGACGGGAGGGTGCTGATGGAGGAGGCCAGGGGAGTGGAGGACACATTCTCCCTCCCTCTCTGTGACGCACACTTAAAACAATGCCCTTTTGTTCAAGCTCAGAAATGATTAAAAAAAAAAAAAGCATGTGCTCTGTATTTAGGAAAGACTCAGGGAAGAAAAAACCAAAGGGAAGTTTATTAATTATTTCAGAAGACTCAGAGTTCAGTGATGATTTTCTTCCTAGCGGGAAAGATGGTTGTTGAGGCTTGCTGTATACCCATCAATATAAAACTTGGGGTTTATATACGAAGCAGAACAGACCAGCCCTTACCAAGGAGAGCGCATAGTTACCTCTGTGTTTGGGTTGCTTTTCCTAAATTAGTCCATATATGCATATGACTTGTTTTTATTTTAGTAGATGTTAAGAATAGTCCTGAAAATGCAAAAGAGAATCTCTGAAGCGGAAGGATATTTTAGAGTATTGGACCATATGGAATCTTCTCTGGCTGGCAGGGTGCATCTCCAGAATGGGGAACATGCACTGCTCTCTGAATTTCCAGTGATTTTTGGAGATCCTGGAACAAGGCACGTGGTCAGGAAATTTTTGCTGAGTGAATTAATGATGGATTACACGTGGCTAATAGTGTGAGGCCTTCTGGCACAGTTCTGCTGGGAAGGGATTCCAGACAGGGCCAGGAGACCAGAATGCAGAACCGTACAATGGCTCTCAGAATCGGATCACGTTGCAGAAGAGATCGGCAGTGGGGACTGTCTTCTGCCAGCAGATGTTCAGAGCTTTAAAAGTGCCATTGCCGGGATACAAGTGGGTAAAATGCAGATACTTTTGTATGCACACGTGGTTGTTGATCAAGAGACATCCAGGTGTCCTCTCTCCCCACCCGTCCCATCACTCCAGGCTCCCTTCCCTGGGGTCCAGAAGTGGGATCTGACTTGGCAACGCTCAGTGAAAGTTCACTGTGTTGTTTACGACAGTGAGCACAGATCGTCACTTCAATCCTTGGCGGAGAAAACCCAGAACACCCAAAGAATATAGGGCTTGTGTTGTTACTTCCATATTTTTTCCAGTTTATTAATAAAGGATGGTAAATACAGTATTTCAAATTGAGTTCTATGAAATTGTAAGTGTTATGAAGCAATCAGCAAAACAGCACCAGATGACTGTGGCTTTTGATGTAGCAACAGCCTCTCAGGGTTTGCTTGTGTGTGAGAGATGGAGAGGGAGGGGCAGTGGTGGGCTCCGCAGGGACGAAGCAGACAGGCAGACACCAACATGGCCTTGCGTTCTGCATCTCAAGAGACTTCTCTTACCCTGCTCTGGCCTGCCTTAGCTGTGCATCCACTGCACAGATAAATGCTGCTAGATTCCATTCCTGTTTTCCCCTTAGAACGCCATGGAGCCGCTGTAGATCTTCACAGGCCACGTGATTGCCTGCGTGGTCTCTGTAATGAGATGTAACCCAGTTTTGTGACATTACTTTTGTTCAATTTATGCAGAAAATCATAGCAAGGTTTATGTTTTCTTCTCCTCCTTTCATTATCTCCCCCAAACGCAAGGAAAAGGAGAACAACAACCAAAAGAGAAGAAATTATAGAATTAACAGGCACTGAAAAGAGAGACTGAGATCATGAGTCACTAAACCAATTTTCCTGCCCAGAGGGTGTAATTCAGTGGTATTTTTATAAATGTGATGCAAGTGGTGGCTTTTGTGAAGTGAGCCACATTATAAAAGGGGAATGATAATTACTCATTAGCAAGATGACCCTCCTTCCACTGGTAAGATTTATATAATTTCAGTGGCTCTAATTCTTGGGAGATATTTATAAAATACTTAGCTGGAAAATGAAACTCAAGATGAAGCCAGTGCAATTAGACAAACGAGACCATCTGCCTACCTCTGAGCCCAGAGGCGCTTAACCACTGAGCCACATCCTGAGCCGTTTTTATTTTTTTATTTTGAGACAGGGTCTCCCTAAGTTTGTTACGTCCTTGCTAAGTTGCTGAGGCTGGCTGTGAACTTGCAGTCCTCCTGCCTGAGCCTCCTGAGCTGCTGGGGTTACAGGTGTGTGTCACTGTACCTCATTACCTCTCTCTGAATGCCAAGAACAATAGACTCTAACATGAGATGTGTGGTCTGGGTAGCAGGATACCAGGCTTTGAGTTTGATCTTCAGATATTTAATTTAACCTCTTCTGGTTATATTTTGGCTTCATGTTAATTTGGTCACAACAAGCTAACCATGTCAGGGGTTTAAAAATAAACACTTTTAAAGTGAAAAATGACAAGCTTATGTTACAGTTTTGAAGTTAAACAAGGTAATGGCTGGTTGTTTGGACCTCTGTGTCTTTCAGCAGCCCCTTGTAACATCCCAGCATTGGTCAATCTATATGTACATATATGTGTATGTATATCTAGCCATAACTTCCAAAATATCCAAGTTTAAATACTGGCTGACTTTGTAATTTAAATGAATTACCCGATTTCTCCAAATCGTGATATTGTTATCTGTGAAAACACAATAGTGTCCCACCTAGTGACCACGAAATTGGAATTGGTGTGGGTAGATGCAATCCTAGATTTTTAACTTCCTCAAATAGCTGAGTTGCTTTGAAAGTCAGCCCAAGAAAAACTTCAACGTATGTAATTGAAATAAGGTATTGCACCACAGGAAAGTAGTTCGACTGATTTCAGAACGGGAGAGGTGAACGTACTGCATTCTCGGACACACCTTCCTCCACTTAACCCTGGAGCATCAGGTGCACATTTGTGGCTGCAGCGCTGATGGTCACAGACTCAAGCTCCAGAGTCCTCCGCCTGCACTCGAATCCCTGCTCCACCACCTGAAACCAGAGATTTGGCCACTTAGCTTCTCTAAACCTCCACGTGGTGACTTGTCGAAGATTTATAATATTGACCACATAGAATCTGTAAGAGGATGATGTAATAAGGAACTGGCTCCCAAGCATGAGTGCGAGCTGTCCTCACCCCTTCTGGAATAACGACTCTCCCTCCCTAGCCAATGTGCTGTGTTGCACTAGCGGTCCTGTCTCTCTCTATTGCAGAGGCTTCTCCTTATATTTCTCGAAATATGCTCTTTTTTTTTTTTTTTTAAAAGAGAGAGGGTCAGTGAGAAGGAGAGAGAGGGAGAGAGAGAATCAAATTTATTTAGTTTTTCGTGTGACTTTGTTGCTCCAACTCTTCTTTGTGTACGTTGTCTGGGGTTTGACCTCACATACTCGGACATGCCAGGCAAGCGCCGTAACCACTGCTCCAGCCCAATATGCTCTTTATTTGCCTCTTTGCTGTGGGCTTGGTACTTTCTCCGTTTTGGAGCTGGTTGTACAATTAATGTTTTAGTAGAGCATTTCCCTTCCTTCATTTGCAAAATAGGAGTAAGAGGAGGCTCCCATATGGTGTGAACCCTCAGGAGGAGATTTCTGGATCCTGCTCAGAGGCTGATTACTGCTGGTACCTCAGCCCCAGGTTCCTGGGGTTACTGGACCTGGAACCTAGAAGCCAGCCCTTCCTGGTGAGGTCGTCAGAGCCCTACCCAGCTGTTCCCCCGGCTGTCCCCGGAGGCATCTGTGCTTGGTTTCCCAATGGTGTTTTGTCTTGGTTTTCTACCTGATTTATGACACCTGAGAATTTCATTTTTCTCAGTTTGCATTTGAAAGTATCTGGTCAAAATGTTCTTTCCTTTAAAAATTTTTTTTCAGCATTCAGGAATTCTGGGAGCAAGAAAGCATTTCCTCCTATCAGACCCAAACCCGCACCGACAGGGACTGGTTCTGCAGTTGGGCAGTTAAGCTTAGCATAAGGTTTTCATTCTGGTCTTGGACATGTCCCTAAGCATTATCAGGGACTAGTGTCATCAACTGCAAATTTATTAGGTGTTTGGTGCCTGAGGTTGGTTTGGCATCGACATTCGTGTGCTGTGGCTTCCTGGCGTTTTCCCCTTCTTGTGCCAGCGCATGCCTCTGCTAGGACGCAGCAGGCTAGGCCTCTGTTATTATCCACACCACAGGGAACCCCGAGCTGCACTCATTGAGGGGATGGCAGCCTAAAATTAAGAGCCCTGGTGCCTGAGATGTGTGTATTTTTAACATGTGCATTTTCCTTCATGATGTCAGCAAACTCCATGACTCATATTCCATCGAGTGGGACAAATGTAGAAGGAAAAGTTAGAATTAGTGCAAAACAGGAAGGTAAAAAGGCCATTCATAACCCAGGGGCTTGGGGAACAATGAAGATACTTCTGTGATTCACAGAGGCGCTCACTCTGGTATTTCAAGGTGTTTCACTCTGGTATTTCTCTTTTGCTCCGCCTGAGCCCGGCTGTGCTCCATTTCAGACTGTTGGAAATAAACCCAGGTAGCTCTGCAGACCATGGTTTTAGATTCTCGAATGATCTTTTGCATGTGCAGGCGGGGCTTGGGTTAGGGGGTGAACACTGAAGGGGATCCTGCGCAGCCCCGTGTTTTAGCTGTAAAGCCGCAGGTGTGCTCAGCACACCTCCGAGTGTGCAACCGATGTGCAACACAATGCTAACTTGCTGTTTCACGGGAAAGGTGAGAGATGGGAGAAGTGGGCCGCCTCCTTCCGGATAAGCAACAGCGTTGCAGGCTGACGGAGACTGCCTGTCACATATTCCTCCAAGCACAGTACCCGGCCAGCACGGCCAACAGCCCTGCAGCGTGATCCTCAAGGGAGAGGGCATAAGACCTGTTGGGGGTGCCGGCAGGTGCTGGAGTGAGGAGTGCCAGCCGCAGGCGTGGAGTGGGTGCAGAGGCAGGAGCAGGGCTCTGGAGTACCTCATACACCTGGCCAGGGAGTTTGACTTCACCTTCTCAACTAGCGGCAGGGAAGCCTGCTGTAAGGAACCACAGAGTGACTAATAAGCCTCGTGGCTCATGGACTCTGCTTCAGCCTCTCAGCTACGCTGTTCGGCTACCAAAGACACTGTGGACAAAATTTAAACAAATGGGGCAATTGTGTTCCAGCAGAATTTTATTTATTATAGGCAGCAAGCGAGCGACCTTTGATCCAGAGGCTGTTTGCTCAGTTCGACTCTATAGTGACCCACCAGTGTTTAAGAATACTGGAATGTGAGGTGTACATGGCTGCTTCAAATAGCTCTTCCCACTTGAGGTCAGATGCACTTAAACCGAGGTGGATAGAAATCATTTTTTTCATTGTGTCAAGAAGGATGATTCTATGGGAGCAGTGGCCAGGGCTCTCCTCTCTTAATATACTGACCATAAGGCTCTGGTTTGCTGGGTCAGACTATTTTAGATCTGTTGCTCAGTAGCTCAGTATATAACTCTTGGCAACCCTTTCTTTTCTTTTTTCTTTTTATTTTGTACTGGGGATTGAACCCAGGGGCACTTAACCATTGAGACATGTCCCCAGTGCCCCCCCCCCTTTCATTTTATTTTGAGACAGTCTCACTAAGTTGCTTAGGGCCCCACTCAATCACTGAGGCCGCCTTTATATTTTTGATCCTCCTGCCTCAGCCTCCCAAACCCCTGGGATTATGGGCGTTCATCACCACACCCAGTCAACATCTTCTACCCTTGCACACTTCCCTGTTTGGATTATACTCTATTTTAAACCTAAAGAGACTATTTGGAATTCTGCACAAGGGATGGATATTGGGCCTACTCTTTCATAGGTGGTGTGATGGGCCGAGAAGGTGGTGGATGTAGAACCACATGGTCTGGATGGGGTCCCAGGTCGGGTGCTGATTAACTGGATGGCCTTTGGCTAATCGCTCTGCCTCTCCAAGTCAAGGTTTCTTTGAGGATTGAGAGTGTTGGGTCTCTCCTATATTATCAGGCCATCTGGATACCATGTAATGTGATTTATGAAGGTTCCTGGGAGAAATACTCTGTAATAAGCTATCCAGAGAAAGAGAGGCAGACTGCAAAGTAGGAAGGAATTCGGACCCAGAGAGGCCATAACACAATCTCTGCTGCTTGCCATCCAGGGGACCTTGGGGACGTCACCGTCTCTCTGAGCCTCAGGGCCTCATTGCTGCGAATCCTGCCTCGTTTTCAGAATGACTGTGATTGTTAAACATAAGGTGCATCAACTGCCAAGCACAGGGCAGCCGCAGGGAGCACTTGGTAAAATGCTGTCGTTATTTTTTGGACAATCACATGCTGGAAACTTGTTTATCATTCTTACAGATGCCTCAAATGACTTCCTGCAGTGTCAAAATTCTACTCTCTTTCTCCCCACTGTTCTAAGTCATCATTAGTGTTACAAAAGTGTGAGGATAAGGACGATGGTGGTGGTGCTTCCTTAACTGAGCAGTTCCTGTGATGTAGACCTTTCTAGATGAGGCACATTTCCCGTGTGGTCAGATGTATCGGAAACTCACTGCGTCTGAATTTCCAGGCTCTGATGCACTTTTGAATCCTTGGTTTCTGGGACCATGCTGGGGTGGTGGCAGGGCTTCCTGGAGCTTGCTCCAGTGAGGAAGACCCCCTGAGCTCACCCGCTGAGGAAGCCTGGTGGTGGGCACCATCCTATTTCTCCTAGCTCTGTGCCACACTCTTCTATCATGTTTGCTGGTGGACCTGAAACTAATTGGTTGGAACTGTCACTCACTTTGAGCCTTTTATCTGACTTTGACAAGCATGGTGCACCACATAGCATGTACTATAAATGACGGGAGCCTGAGGAATGCTCGCTTCGGCTGTGCCCCCATCGTTCTTCCTTCCTTGAGAGGGAAATTGCAATCTTCCAAGACTTTCTTCCCAGTGCTATAGAATGCAGGTGCTAATTTGAAAGCAGTCTCATAAAATGGCAGCAAACAAGCTAATTAGAAACATTTATGGGCCTGTTAGTGAGTATATGTCTAATTGAAATAACAAGACTCTTCCAGAAGGGAAAAACATGACTTCAATTGTAGGAAGAATTACAGACCCTAAAGTAAGATAAACCCTTTCTACCCAGACCTTCTCCACTCTTACTTGGTCAGAACCAGGTGTCCCCAGGACTCATTATTACTTTTATTGTTTACTTTTAATTTTTAAAACCAGATCCAGACATGCACATATATCTTATTCTACTCAGAAAATTACTTTGACTGTTTCAGCTGATTCTTTTAGTGCTAATTCCATCTCTTTAGGTATCTGTTTATATTATTTCTATGCAATCTCTGTAAGTTTCTTTTTTTAAATCAAAGTTACACACATATAGTTAAAAGAGTCAAATATTCCTACAGTACTTGTAAGTCAAACCCCCCTTTCCCATCTCCCTAAAGGAAACCATGTCTTCTATTTATTTTGTGATTATATGTAACATACTATTTCTACTTCATGTTTTGGCTTTAAGCATTATTTATTGTCTTGGCACTCTGGAACATGACAATTTAGTTTTCTTTTATACATATGCAGTGAGTATCACTTCGCACAGACATCCTCTCTAGTCCCCATCCTCCACATAGAGTTTTATGATACTGGATATAATGAAATTCTGTATGCTATCAAGACTGTAATAGAAGGATCCATAGGTGAGCCACGCAATGCTTTTTGACAGTTTTTACTATCCTGTCTAAACTTTTTCCCTACAGTTTTTGATATCTTTAAAATACATGTTTACTTGATTGCCTTTAGATTTAGAACTATTTCATTCTGCAAATCTCCCCCATCAGTTCATAAATCTCCACTTGGTATGTTCTTTCACATCTGATATTTGCACCTTTTTTTCCTTCTGGAAGAATCATCGAGTCCCCTGGCTCGTCCTCATCTGGATGGATCTGTTTCTAATCACGCCCTGAGATCTCACTTTACTGTTCTCATTCTCATCTCTGCCTCTCTTTCGCATCCCTGCACCCAAAGCTGTTCTCTCTCAATTTATTCCTTCAGGTTGATTGGGCATATCCTCCAGTTGCTTCCTGAAAGTTTGAGTTATTTGATATCTTGCATGTTGGAAGATGTATTTACTTATTTTGTACTAAATAAAAACATAATTCTTAATTAGAAATCATTTTCCTTCAGCATTTTAGAAGATGTTTTATTATGAAAATTGCTAAACACATAAAAAAAGCAGAGTTCATCCAGGCTTGGTGGGCAAATCTGCCTATTTATCCGAGAGACTTGGGAGGCTGAGGCAGGAGGACCACAAGTTCAGGGCCAGTGTCAGCAGCTTAGCAAGACCCCCATCTCAACATAAAATTAAAAGGGGTGGAGATGTGGCTCAGTGGTAGCATGTCCCTGGGTTCAGGCTTCAATAACAAACAAACAAACAAAAAAGCAGCAGAAGGGCAGAGTTCAGAGAACTTCTGTGCACTCCATCAAACCTGTCACCCTCCACGTTCTGCTCCTCGATTCAGTGTTCCCTTCAAATATCTTTACCTTCATGCGTTTTCCTGAAATATTTAAGAATATATCCCAGACACATCATCTCATTTCACCTCCAAGTCATTCAGGAAAATAAAAGTGCTGCCATGCCCTGTCACACCTAAGAAACAAGAACTGGCCTGCTTTAGGATATGCATCATCCAAACGTAAGGGCATTTGGATACACATCCAAAACAGGTCCACATGTAGTTACTTTATTAGAGTCAAAATCCAAATGCTTTTTGCTCGCATTTGTTTGCTAGGTTTCTGAAGTCTCTTTTACTCCCAAAGCCACCGCCTCCAGCCTTCCTGCGCTCCATTCCTATGCTGGTAACGGTGACATAAAAAGACCTCTGTGCCCTGCGTTTGGCTGATTGTCTCCTTCCAGCAGATTTAGGTAGATTTAACTTGTTTCACCAACTCCATATTTCCTGTAGACCAGAAATGAGGTTTGGAGTCATCGCTGGAGTCCGGGTTGATTGACAAATGTTCTTAGAGCCTGCTTTTCCAGTTCCCCCCGGACTGGGAACTGAGCACTGAGAGCTGGCTGTCTTCGGGTGAGAGCTCCATCAATGTCTCACCAGTGGTTTTGCCATCCAATGATGGTGACTGTCTAAATCAGTAATCTAACGATGGGGGTTGAAGGGTGATGATTTTTCTATCATTCCTAATCATAAATTTGTGGGGCATTTTGTGATCAAAGGGTTCAGCCTGCCCAGGAGAGTCCTATAGTTTATACCAGAGCCTGGAGAGCCTTTTTATTTAATTATCAGTTTTTGGAGTAAAGAGCGGTACCTTAGAAACCTCTTACATTAGATGAATTTTGTTTATCTCTTTTATTTGAGTAGCTGCAGATTAATGCATCAACGATTGCCTTTTTAAAATATTTAATTGTTTTTAATCCTTCACTGCCAATCTGTATTTGATGTATGAACAGCCTTATTAGCTGGTAGAAGGGGAAGACATTGATTCATTGGGTTCTTCAAACTGGTCGTTATTAAATCTTTTAAATGAAGCATCTTTTTCTCCCTGAAAGACTGTAGGATCTCTTTTTTGATCCCAGCGGTCTGGAATTTCCCCAGCCTCTAGCTTTTTCCTCTTTTTCTGGACTTGCTCATCCACCTGGTTGGCCCTTTCAGGATGGAAATGTCAGTACTCCAGGTCCTGGAAATTTTGTTATGATTCTGATCATTATTCCCTCCACTTTCTCCGTCTCTCCTGTCTTGCTAATACTCTTGTTATTTCATTCTCAAATCATTTCTTATTGTTCCTCTCCAGCATTTTTCAGTTTATATGTGTTTGCTTTCCTTTCTGAGAAATTTCCATGGCTTAATTTCTTAAAACTCTATCGGGATTTTCTATTACGTCATTAATTTTAATTTCATAGAGCATATTTTATATTCTCTGAATACTTCATTCTATAATGTCGTTTTCCTTGCTTATAGATCTTCTCTTGAGTGGGGTCCCTGAGTATCCCTGAGCCAGGTGCATTTACATGTGGTGCCGTTCACACCTGGCTCACCCACCACACTGCAACACATGGCCTTTGTAACTCCAGCAGGATCCTATGATCAACCCTTCACAAGCAGCGGGAAGAGCTGGGAATCAACCTGATTACAGCTCAGATTAATAAAAGAATGAGGATCTGGCCCCACCAGGCTGCTCCAGATGGAGAAACAAACATGAGGCTGAAGATCAACTTCATATCTCATCCCCCTCTCCACCAGTAATCGGGATGTGTGCCCGGAGGGCAAGATGGAACAGAGGGTCCTTGTCTGGAGGAGACCAGCACAGCTAGGAACTGGATGAAAGATGTAAGCAGAATGAGCGTATGCAGAGCAAGTCCAGAGCTCCCTGCCACGCTCTGCCTTCGGCACCCACAACCCTGGCATCCAGGACTACAGACTGTAGGCAAGAGGCTGCAGGAGCTCTCTGGAAAATCTGACTACCCCAAAGGAAACTTTAAAATCTAAATTTAATAGCAAAATGGATCCAAAAGATGTCCAGGAAAATGACTCTACTGTGAAGTCCGTGATCCAAAAGCCCCACCTGTTTGCTTCAACCACCATGAACTTGCATTTCCTTACTCCCAAAATCAGCACAGAGCTGGGATCCCAGCTCTGTGAGGGAAGTATGGAAGTCCAAAACCAAACCAAACCAAACCAAACAGCAGTTACCTATCAGCTCCTGTCTGGGAGGAAAACATAGTTATATGATTTAGATTATCTGGAAATGTATGAAAACTTCCTAACAGCTGAGAACGTCTGGGCACAGCACATGTCTGGAAGGAGGAAGGAGGAACTAGCCTTTCCAGGGTCTTGTTACCGCCACCTGACTGAAGGTAACTTGAGTGAAGGTAACTTCACTCAGGAAGCTTCTTCCCGTGGGAATTCCCTAGAATGCTTTGAGGGTGTTCAGTTAGGAAAGGTGATCAGGACAGCAGAAGCCACGAGGAAATGGCGATGCTAGGAGAAAGAATGGAATAGACGCCACCTTCGTCCCCATGAGCACTTTAAGAAAAGCAGGCTGGGGACTGAGGTTTTGCTTCATTAACATGGAGAACCATGAGCTCAAGCTCTCTGCCGGGTGTCCCCATGGAGGACGGAGCACAGCACGGCCGGTTAAGAGCGTAAGGCTCCGTCACAGTCACGGGCATGGTGGTCATAGACCAGGTGGCTTGTGCTCACTCATCCCTCACTGTGCCCTCAAGTCCTGGACCAGAGGCCATGTGGCCCCGGGACCTGTCAGCTTCTTCGGTTGGTCTTGGCTGTGGGGAAGGGCAGACCCGTGCATCTCTTCTGCTCAATCTAGTTCTGCCTTTACAGACAGGAAGGACACATTTCTTTGCTAATGGTCATATGTGGCTCGGGTCTTTCAGTGAGGCCTGGCATGGGAAGGGGAGGGGACTAGGCTGCTAGAGAGGCCACAGACACTTCTATTTTAAAGAGGGAATGGTGGCTTACTTTAATTTTACTCTGGAAGCTATCATTACTATCATTACAACTTCCAGAACCTTTCCACCATCCCAGATACTCTGTACCCGCCAGCAATAACAACCCCCACAAGCCTGCATTCCCCTAGCTCCTGGTAACCTCTGTTTTGCTATTTCTCCCTACAGATTTACTGATTCCAGATACCTCACAAGTAGCTGGCACGATTCTTGTCCTTTAAGTATGGCTGCATTCACCTTGGATGTGAGTATTGAGGTCCATCCACCTTGCAGCATCCGTCAGAGTTTCTTTCCTTTTCGTGCAGGACCAGAAGTCCGTTCCATACACATGCTACAGTTTAATTGTCATGGGGTTAATTTCAGTTTCTATAATGTACTACGAACATCGGTGTACAAAAGCATACATCTGTTCAAGTCCCTATTTCAATTTTTTTTGGGTAGATACCTGGGAGTGGAATTGCTGACTCGTGTGGAAATTCATGTTAAAAGTTTTGAGGAATGGAGAGGCACCTTGAAGGGTGATTATCTTCTACTTCTTGGGACGTGGTGTATGAGATGTTTTGAGGTGTTTTCGGAAGGTATTCCTCAACCTTTAAGGGGATTGTTTTGGACCCAGGGCGATTATTGTTGGGTGTTGGTGAGAAAAGTTTGTTTTTGTTTGTGTTTTTTTGTACAGAGTTGTATGATTCCCTTTATTTATTCTTAGTATCCAAAAGAAGTTTGCGTACAGTCTGTCCCGATGACCTTCATAGGACACGGTGAAAACAGGTCCCAGGGCCACAGGCTGAGAGGGGTGGCTGTGCCTCCCAGTTCCACCAGCCTTGCCTTCTGCGCCTGGCCACCGCATTCTGCCGAGCAGAAGGGCAGGTGGGCACCAGGAATCCTGTGGTGTAAGTGGCTCCTTTTCTCCCCTGCGTTGTTGAGCATTAGCTTAATTTCCGGGCTGTTTCCCATGCTATCGCTGAGTCCTGACTCTGTTGATGTGGTGGAGGGAATCATGAGAATCACTGCCAGGGTGAAGGCTGAACGGTGGCCTTAGAAAGGAATTCCTTTGTTGTTGTAAGGGAGCTACCAGCACCTCAAACCTAAGGTCCCCAGGTAAAATATAGGAGATTTGGTTGCATTAATTCTTAGATAAACAATGGATGCTTTTAGTTTTTTTTTTTTTATTTGCTTTTTGTTTAGCGTAAGTATATCCCAAGTATTGCATGGGGCATGCTTACTCTAAAAAGTTATTTGTTGTTTATCTGAAATTCAAATCTAACCAGGTGCTTGGTATCTGAACTTGCCGAATTTGGCAGCCTTCTTCAGAGTGCCAAGAGGGTGTGCGGCCCTTGCTTTTCTTCAGCCCACGGACTCTGTCAGCATGGCTGTGTTCCTTCTGCATCGTGCAGTTGGCTGTGCCTCTCGTGAGGCTGGGCCTTGGCAGGCATGGGCAGCAAGCATGTCCACAGAGGAACTGGGAAGGAGAGCTCTGGAAGGCTGGAAATGGCCCAGTTTTGCCACCTGCTTTCCCTAGCACCTTCCTCACCAGGGCCCAGGTGTGAGACTGCAATGACATGGCCCACTGAGCCTGTGGGGCCCCGCCAGCAGGGCTGACTTCCTGCACAGAGTCCAGTAGACTGTCCCCTCCCCCTGGGGCTCGGGTGCACACCGGCAGGGGGATTTTCAAATCCGGCAAGAGCAGGGCTGGTAGGAAATCTCATCTGAAGGCCTGAATGAAGGGAGATTGCATGTGTGTGGCCCTGGGAGAGGCTGGGCGGTCAGGAAACGGGGTGCAGGAGTCTGTAGACAGGCCCCCAGCTGGGTCCCCAAGGACTGTGATCTCCGGCAGTGGATCAGCCCATGCTCCCCACAGCTGCAGGATGAGAGTGGACTTGGCCACAAGGTGAGTCTTTCCATTTACACCTTCTGCCACCTAGTGAGCTTTTCCTCTGCAGCGGTTTCCCCTCCCAGCGCGGTCCGTCCCAGCCCTGTCCTGTCCTCCCATCCTACACAGTTTAAAACTTGATAGTCACAGCAGCCGCGGGGTGAAGTCAGGCGAGCCCCCTCATGCCCAGATTGGCTTTCACGTGACAGCTGATAAATTAAATTATGGTCATCTGTGGAGGAACGAATGAGAAATAATGACCTGGGCGCATGTCACAGTGTCACAGAAACACGGAGCTCCCTGGGTTTCTTTATTTCCTTTCTCGCTATTCTTTTTCCACATGGAAGAATTCCTGACCTGCTCTCCCCACCCGGCTGCCGCAAGCCAGTGTCCAGCAAGTTGCAGGAAGGGGTTACTTTTATAAACCAGGGGTGCTGTGAAAGGCTTTCCAGGGCCCGTTGAGATTGTTTTCTTTTTGACAGCTTTAAAGGGCCTTTTAAAATTGCCAGGAGAGTAGATTCATATTTTTATCATTCCACCTGCATAGCATTTTAGACACATTTATATTCCTGAAAGCATAATAATACATAACATTTAGCATTTAATTTATGACTCCTGCCACATCTGGTATAAAACTCCTCTGAAGCAATAAATCAACCTCTTCATGTCAAATTGCCATTCATTCTTTGACCTCCCCCATAATTTATGGTTTGTGAGTGCAAAATGGGAGAAGCAGCTTAAATCAAGTGGATTTTAATTAACAATCTTAGAAAATTCAGAAGAATATTTGCAATTTATTCATGAGAGGAGAGGACTTTGTGGCTGGAAAGAGAGAGAGAGAGAGAGAGGAGAGAGAGAGAGAGAGAGAAAAGCTGCTCATTTCCATGGGTATAAAGTAAAATTTATTCTGGATGCTTCGGAACCACGACATGAAGATTTTTCTCTACTTTGAGCAAGAAAGACAAACTGATTCTGATAGGAAAAGATGTCTGAGCTCTTAGGACAGAATCCATTTTCCAGAAGGGATATGGAGGGGAGAGAGGGGGCCACGAAGCTGTCTGCCTGGCACAGCCTTTAACAGAGTTGCCCGGCTGCTGGGACTCTGCCTTTCATGTCCAACAATTTTATTTCTAAGCTTTTCACAGCGTGTCCTAAGTAGCTTCCATTAGCATTGTCCTGTCCGTTGCCTTGGCAACAGAGCTGGTCAATTTAGACACCATTTAGGAGAGGAGAAAAGCAACAGCTAGCTAGCAGCGCGGAGAAATTACAGAGAGCAAGCCGAACGCAGACCTTGCCCGAGGAGAGGCATTTTCTTCCAGGGCCCATTTTATTTTAATTAAAATTGAAAAGCTCTTTTAAACAAGGCCCTAGATTAAGCACTGAGCAGAGCCATCTACCACAGAGCCAGGGCAGCTGCATTCTCCAGTAATGTCGCCTCTTTAACTTGAACAGATTGCTTGCACTTTTTCAAGAAAGCAAGGAAGGAAAACCTAGGGGTGATGCTTCAGCGTCTTTGTACCCATCTGTGAGCACAGGATGGAGAGATGCCTTTCCTCCCCTGCGTGCATGGGGGCACCCCCAGCTTCCCTGAGCAATAGTTAGAGCTTATCTTGAATGTGAAAATAAACTTATTTCAGATATCAAAGGTGGTCTCCCTTGCTGTCTACCTCATTTCATTCATGGTAGAAGCTGTTGTGCATACCTGTGTCATTATGCCTGTAGCCATTTATTTCTGATCACCTTGCTTACGTCATTTTGAGCATGGAACTGAAGAGAAATTAGGAATTTTTAGGATGTGGCTTTTATGGTGGAAGCTGACTGCGCCTGGGCTTGCATTCGTAGCTTTCCTGGGTAGGACAGGACAGGATGTAACTTGGGCGTAGGGCATTCTTCCCTTGAATGCAAGCTGTGTTACGTATTTCTTAACTTCCAGGGGGAAAATGACTTTACCTATATACTGTGTGTATCTGCGGATAAGACAAGAAGAGCGGTTACGTCTGTAGGGACTTGAACATGGCTTTAATATTTTCACCTTAAGAAATTTGGACAAGGGAGTTTATTTTTCTGGATAGAGAGGACTTGCCAGTGCTGTCCATCCTGTGACGAGGGCACCAGGGTTTGCATCAAATGACTCCCATCTAAACGGGGTGACGAAAGCACGTAGTGCCTGCTACTGAGAGAATTGAGGCGGAAATGTTGATTGGGTTATTGGAGACATTTTAGGGAGGACTCATGCCCAGTAGGATGCTATACTTGGTGACCAAGTCCATTCTTACGCTGACGTTCAATGGTTCTGACCCTGAAGATAGACAAATGCGCGTTGTCCACATCGCCAGGACGTAGTGGGAAAATGACCCCTTCTTTTGTTCAACTCCATTACGTGGGAACACACTCCACCTTTCTCTACAGCACTCCTCTTTGTCCTGGGGGAAAATAGAGATGCTCATTGTACACCTTCTGGATCCCTTTCTTACCTTGTGAACCAATTCAACAAGCGATCCAGTGACCATGAAAGCAATTGATCAAGCATTGCTAGGAAGGTGAGGTCTGGGATTTCTGTGCATTCACATTTCCCTTTTACTGTTAGTGGAGCCTGAAATCCATTCCTGTGCAGATCTCCATGGCTAGATAAGCAAGATGCCAATCAGTGCTGGTGCAGAGGGGAGCAGCAGGGCCCCGGGCCATTTCTCCATAAGAGGCACATGAACAGTAGTCACACAGGCTGCCATGGCTCCTGGAAGGAGCTGCACACGCAACAGAGTGAGAGGATGGGGCAGATGTCCTCCATCTTTTCCACCAAGGTGATATTTTAACAAGCAGACTGACTCGTCTGCAGTGTACTCCATCCTTTGATAGTATAAACATCTGGAGAGCAGCCCTGGTGCTTGGATTATCAGGTGGGGCACTTTGGCTATCAGAGTGGAGGTGTGAGAGTCCTTGGACACTGCTGATTCTAGGGAGAGCCACCCAGGCTGTCCCGTATTGAGCTCCACTGTGTTCCTCAACATGGAGGGCTCAGAATGTGGAAGAAATCCATGCCTTGTCAATGACTTGCAGTGGGGAGCACTCACTTCCTTCCTGTATTCTTCCAGCGTTCTCTCCAGCATCTTGCTTCTTGGTTTCCTGACCTCTAATGCTATTCCTTGAGTAATCTTGAGCAAATGATAACCTCTCCTGGCCTCGGATTTTCTCATCTGTGACATGTGGGTCCCCCAACCTTAGCTCCTTCTCGCAGTGGAGTAACTCTCCCATAATGATCGCTGATTCTGCACCACTCACAAGCTCAATCTGTGTGGTCCCTGCCTGGTTCTGTGAACAACCTCAGTTTTTCTCGGGGTGTGTAGTAGCACACCTGACAGGAACTACTGAAGTTTTTTCACTGGAAGTAATAAGTGCTGTTTTACTGATGCCCTGTTCCTCTAAAATTTTTTTTTTGTAGACTTTGGCCCTTTAGCATTTAGGGAGGACAGTTCTTTCTGGTGGCAGACTGTCCTGCTCGTTGCTACCAGTGTCACTCTCTCTGTCCATCCCAAGTCGTGTTAAACAATGATGTCTCTGAATATTGCCCAGTGTTTTCTGGGATATGGATCATTCCCAATTGAGAATACCTGCTCTAAAATGTAATTTAATACTTTCCTACAACTTGGGGAAGGGTGAATCTGGGGCTTCTTTAAATCAGCTGGCAGTCCCTGAGGTTTTAAGCAAATCCTAGAGAGTAGAAAACACCACTTCTGTGTTGAGCATAGCTAAGTACAAGACACTCTCTGGCAATTTTCCTCATCAGATTCCTGCTGCCTTTCTCAGAGAACAAACAAGGAAGCAGCTTCTGCACCCTGAGCTTTTCTCAGATGAAGACTAAAGAAGCTATTAGGTGTACCTGAAGTTTCCAGTTGACAGGTACACACCGTCTTGCTGAAAGACACACACCCTCCACACTAACGATATTATATGTTCTCTGGGAAGAGCTTCCTGCTCACAACTGCAGCTCATCTGCTGGTTTGGTATCCAACAAGCTTGCTCATTGATTATTCTTGAGTTTGGGGTGTGATATAAAAGCTGGAACTGTGCTAGGCAAGAATGCTCTATAAACACTAATGATTGTAATTAAGGAATAAAACCATCCAGACAGTCTCTGGCTGAAATGACTATGGGGCCCAGTGTTGTGTCCATCACAGGAGGCTAAGAGACAGGAGGATGTTTCAGGATTTGGTGACTTACTCTGTTTTCCAACCAAAAATTCTTGGCATGTTTTTTGAAAAGCATCATTCAATGCTATTGGAAGATGATCTCCTAATTAAAAATGCAACCCCCACCTGGACCCAACCCATCCACCCATGGCACAAGCCTAGGACTCTGCACCCAGCCCAACAGCACCCAGGACACCCCAAGAACCCACTAGGTTCAGATATATTCGGACTGTCCCTGCCACCAAGGATTTTAGGTCCCATATTGGTGTGCAGTCAGGCCCATTCCAGCCTGCCCTGTGCTTCTGAGACCCCAGGACACAGCAACTCATCCTGGCCTCTGTACTTCAACAATCCAGCAGGCTGCCCCACACACCAAACAAGCTACAAATCTGCAGCCTGTATCCTAGATCCAAAAGGTACACCAAAATGATATTCCAGGAAGAAACATTTTCCTGGAAGAAACTGGTCATCAGAGGGGGTGGTATCTGACCCAACACTTTGACCTGCAAGGAAGAAGTCCCTGGAGACCTGCCTTGCTTCCCCACAGGGAACCTCAATTCAAAGATCCATAAGAAGCTCTTCAAAAATGAAGAATCAAACTAGAGAAGATTCATCTCAAAACCACAACTCCCCTGCCGAGGAGCACACAGATAGAGAGTGGAATGAAAACTTAGAAAAAATTATCAATGATCTTATTACTAAAAGGAACAATGAACAAAAGAAGATTTAATGAAGGGACTAATTAAGAAAACTCAAGAGATGAAAAACCCTATTATCAACGAAATAAACATATTGAAAAGGGAAGTAACAGAGCTAAAGTCTTCAGTCAACCACATCAGAGAAATGATAGAAGAATGTAAAAATAGACTAACTTCTATAGAAAACAGAACCTCAACTCTTGAAGAAAGAACTTCTAACAATGAGAACAGGCTGAGTAAGTTTGTGCACACAGATGACAAAAAAGAAAAAACCTCACAATGCATGAGCAGAATTTTCAAAATGTCTGTGACAAAATCAGAAAACATAATGTAAGAGTGATTGGTATACAAGAAGAAATCAAAATGAAAGTGAATGACATAAAGAACATTCTCAGTGAAAAAGTTGAAGAAAATTTTTCCCACATGAAAATAGAATTAAAAATGTTCATTCAGAAAGTATATAGGACACACAATAGGCCTAATCAAAAAGCTCACTGAGATACATCATATTCAAACTGCGTAACAGAGAAATCAAGGAAAGAATATTAAAAGCTAAAAGAGAAAATGCCAACTCGCATTCACAGGCCAGCCAGCCAGGATCACCTCTGACTTTTCAGTGCATACCCTAGAAGCAAGATGATCATGGAAGGAAATAGTTCAATTTCTGACTGACCACAACCTTCAGTCGAGAATACTATAACCCAACAAAACTCAGCTTCAAATTCAAAGGGGATGCAGGATGATATTGAAAGACCAAACAGCCCAATAACAGGTACAGAAATCAATATAGCAAGTTAAAAGATTTCCACAGAAGAAAAGCCCAGTACCTTATGTATCCCCACTGAATTTTACCACTCTTATGAGGAGGAGCTAACACCTCTCCTTACTGAATTATTCCAAGAAATTAAAAAGGAGAGAACTCTCCCAAACACGTTTTATGAGGCAACCATAACTCTGATATCAAAACCCAACAATGACACATGAAAGAAAGAAAATTGCAGACCAATATCCCTGATGAACACTGACACAAATATCCTTAATAGGGTTCTAGCAAACTGCATTTGAAAACGCATCAAGAAGATAATTCATCACGATCAAGTGGGCTTCATTCCAGGGATGCAAAACTGCTTCACCATATGCAAATCAATAAACAGAACTAAGGACAAAAACTGTATGATGATCTCAATCAATGCAGAAAAGGACTTTAATAAAATCCAGCACCCATTTATAATAAAAACTCTGGAGAAGATTGGGATCAAAGAAACATATCTTAACTATGTAAAGGCCATATATGACAAACCTATATGCTAACAATAATAGAACACAAAAGAAATCAGGAATTTGGTTCTATTCTCAATATCCTCAAAAAGAATGAAATGCTGGGGAATTAATCTAACAAAAGAAGTAAAAGACCTCTACAATGAAAACTACATAACACTGCCAAAAGAAATGGAAGAATAACTGAGAAGATGGGAAGACATTCCATGTTCTTGGTTAGGCAGCATCAATATGATTAAAATGGCCATTGTGCTGAAAGCACTATACAGATTCAGTGCAATCTCAATCAAGATACCAATGTCATATTTTACTGATATAGAAAAAGCAATTCTCAAATTCATTTGTAATAACAAGAAACCCAGAAAAGCCAAAACATTATAAAGCAAGAAAGACAAAACAGGCAGTTTTGCAATACCAGATCTGAAATTATACTATAGATCTTTAGTAGCAAAACTGAATGGTATTGGTATCAAAATAGGCATGGAGACCATGGAAAATAATAGAAGACTCTGAGATAAACCCACAAACTTTTGAATATTTGATATTTGACAAAGGGGGTCAAAATGTAACATGGAGGAATGACAGCCTATTCAGCAAATGGTGCTGGACAAACTGGATAGTCAGTTGCAGAAAGCTGAAATTAGATCCTTATCTCTCACTTTGCACAAAAATCAAAACAAAATATATCAAGGAACTAGGAATTAAACCAGCTACCATACAACCACTAGAAGAAAAATTAGGAGCAACACTCTAGCATATGGGAGTAGGCAATGAATTTCTCAATAAGACTCCCAAAGCAAAAGAGTTAATGTCAAGAATCAATGAGTAGGATGCCATTAAACTAAAAAACTTTTGCTCAGACAAGGAATTTGTCATAATTATCAAGAGAAAACCTTCAGAATGGGTGATAATCATGGCCTGTGATTCCTCTGACAGGGGATTAATATCCAAAATTTGCAAAGAACTAAAAAAACTTAGTATTAAAAATACAAACAATCCAATCGATAAATGGGTCAAAGAACTAAATAGAAACTTGTCAACAAAGGAAATTGATCAAGGCAATGACCACATAAGAAAGTGTTCTAAATCACTAGGAATCAGAGAAATGCAAATTAAAACTACATTAAGATTTCACCTCACTCTTTGGCAAAGATGAAGATTATAAAGGATAACAGATTCTGGAGAGGCTTGGAGAGATAGGAACACTAGCACACTGTTGGTGGAACTGCAGACTGGTATAGCCACTCTGGAAAGCAATGAAGACTCCTCAAAAAATTAGGGATGGATTTAAAATATGACCTAACTATCCCTCTTCTGAGTATTTTTCCAGAAGATGTAGAATCCCATTGCAGTGATATAGCAAAATCAATGTTCATAGCAACTCAATTTACAATAGCTAAATTATGGAGTCAACCCAGAATCAATTGATCTGAAAGCTGTGATATTATATATATATATATATATATATATATATATATATATATATATATATTACAGCATTTGGAGGTAAATGGATGGCAATGGATGAAATTATGGTGAGTGAAATTAGCCAAATCCAGAGACTCAAGAGTCAAATGTTTCCCTCATTTGTGGAGGGTAGAGCAAAACCCAGGCTTGGGTGAAAGGTCAAACTCATGTACTAGACTCACCAAAGGCAAAGTCACACATAATCTAGGGGATCCATAGATATGTAGAGGGATGGGAGGGAAGAGACAGGAGCAGGGAGAGGAAGGGATTATAGGGAAGGGTGGGTAGGGAGGGAAAAAACAATGTAGCTTACTCTTTTCTAATAAGAAAAATAATACTTATAGAATCATTTAATTCTGGAAAATGCACAATATTTTATACGCATATGTATGTATGTATGTGTGCGTATATATATATATATATATATAGAGAGAGAGAGAGAGAGAGAGAGAGGTTTATATCTGTTATGGGTGAAATATGGAAGAGTCAAGAGACTGGAGTGTTGGTGATATGGGGGTGGATCTGGATCTGGATTAGGATCAGGGGCATATCATATTGTTACTACATATACAATTATGATTGTATAATAACACAGTTGCTCAATAAAATTTTGAAAAAGAATTTAAAATCCTCAAAATGCTACTATTATAAAACCATGTTGATTGAACACATTTTTTGTAGTGTAATTAATAGGCCATGTATGAAATGACAGCTTTACTCTTCCAGAGAAATCCAATGTGAAATTAAGATACCAAAGAGAAAGAAAGAAAAAAACTAGCAAACAAAAACTAGAAAAAGTCTCTTGGCAACCAGACAAGATTCCAGAAAACTCATGCATTAGAATCTTATGCTACTCAGTCAATTACTGATCAATTCTTTCACATCTGCTTCAATACATCCATTGTAGACTATCAGCTAGGACCTGGGGAGCTGGCTGTGTGGTGTGAGTCCCAGGTTCTGGTTCAGGAGTTTGTCCAGGAGCAGGGCATGTGAGTTCTGAGTGGGCTTTGGACACTGGAGATAGGAAGGATCATGACTGGAAGATGGATAGACTCCAGCACTTTTCAGCAGTCCCCAGAGTAGGGACCCTTCTACTTTAACCTAAAGATGGCACTCCTGAAATCCTGCACCAGAAACTGGTTGAAATAAGTTGGTTTGAGCAAAATCAGTTAACATGCATACTCCCCAAGGGACAGGACCTCCTACACGTAGGTGTTCTACAGGTGGTGGCTGTACTGTTGTTGGCGTTGAGAAGATCAACCCAGGTTTTCTCTTCTAGTATATTTTGGGTAGCCTTCATAAAAGCAGACATTGCTCAGAAAACAAAAGAAGTTGTTTCTTAAATTCTCACACTGTTGTCTTCAGATGGTTTCTCATGTCTTGAACATTTCATTAAATTGTGCTCTGAAGTGGGAGGTTTGGGCTTATAGGTTTGGTGGTTTATGATCACCCTGTGGTCAGTCAAACATATGTTCTCATGGGAGGGGACACAGCCTGCCTGTCTTGGTCAGTGTTAATGTGGACAGTTTTTTGGTGATTGACATTTCTTCCAGGACTTGTTGAACATCCCGTAAGTATCTCGCCCTGGTGGGGTTAAGGAGGGATGGCACGTGCTCAAGACAGTCTGATCTCAGTCTCAGCAGTAGGCACACCCTTATGTGCTTGCTCAGGAGTTCACCTCTCTGAGGTCAGCAATGACCTGAACTTTAGAGCTCAGGTGTTTGGTCAGGTGTTTATTAATTTGTTATTTAGAGTTCAATTCCACTGGCAGGGTTGGCGTGGTTGGTTATTTTATTTTAAGAGACACCTCTATTCCTGGCACCATGAGTTACTGATTCGATTATTCTCAGGAATCAGCTTTGGGAATTCTTGAAAATATCGTCACCCACATACACACACACAAAAATAGATGGTGATGACCTGGTGTGTGACACTTTAGTAGTGACGTGGTGGCTCTCCCCTTTGTCAACTGTGACCCCACATGGATCTAGCATGGTGCTGATGGCATCAGCCAGTTAACAAATCAGGTGTCAAGCCAGGCTCCTTCATTACTCCTGAGTGCCAGGAAGCTGTCAAAAAGTCCTAAAATAGCAAGGGGATCTGGAATGAATCATCTCCATTTATTTTAGGCTTTCAGTCTCCACTGAGTAATTTCACAATTCAGTTCCTCTAGTTGGAGAGAAGGAGAGCCAGTGGGTCTGTGACGAATTTGGGTAGGAAACTTGGTAATGAAAAGAGAACTTGGTAAAAGCGAACGTTTAATTTAGGAACAAGGTCTCCATAAGCTGCCTGCATTGAAGCAGTTAGAGACTGGATGTAAGTCCAAGAGATGGTGTTCTATAGTTAAAAGCTACTGGATTTATTTTATGCCATATTGACCCATTGCATTTTCTTAAATTTACAGAAATGGAAAAGCATTCCAAACACACATATATATATATATATATATGTCTTCTAAAATAATAAGGTCATTTGCAGGAAACACTTGATTTCTTTCTCTGATCATTGATGTTTTTCTTCTTTAAACTGGTTTTATCAGTTTTTTCCCTCATTAATTAATACATCTCTTTGTTTCCCAAGAGAAGAACAAACAAACCCTTCGTTTCCCATAGAGGAGCCCCTGCTTGTGTTTACATTCTCTAGTCTGTCATTTGTAATGACTCTGTGGTTAGAATGAGCACTGGCTCAGAGGTTATGGTGCTTGCCTGGCAGGTGGGAGGACCCAGGTTCAAACTCCAGCACCACATACGCAACTGAGGTCAGAGCAACAAAGGCCACGTGAAAAGCTAAATAAAATTGATTCTTTCTCTCTCTCTCTTTCTCTCACTGTCTCTCTCTTTAAAAAAAAACAACAATAACAACAAAAAAGAGAGAATGAGTCCTCTCTTGCCCTGTTCATGGAAACACAGGGAATGGCCAATATTTTAATATCCCCATTTTATGAGAAAATTGATAAAGTCATCACTCTCAGTGGTTCCTCTGTGAGTAAGTTCTTAAAATGCTCATGGAGTGTCATAGTGTCTTGAGATGAGAAAGTAACTGAGGCTTTTGACTTAGAATTAAGATTGGCCTAGAAAAACTGTAAGGGGAATAGATGTTTCTTGGGAAAATGACCTCCACTGTGGCCGGGTGGGTGACCTCCACTGGGGGAGGTAGGTGAAGTTCACTAGGGGCAGGTGGGTGATGTTCACTGGGGGTGGGTAAGGGACCACTGTGGCAGTGTGGTAAGTGACCACTTTGTCTTGATTCAAGACAAAACTGGATATAGGTGACTTCTCTTTTCAAAAGATTTCAGCCCAGAATTTCTCCTATGATAGTTCACATTTTAAAGCATATGATGGAATGTTCTAAACACGGCAAAGGTGGGTTCTAGACTGCCAAGAATAGTTGTAGCTTCCTTCAGCCAGGTCTCTGATGTCCTTTCCAGAATGCACAAGGATGTGGCAGGCAGGCTGTGGTGCTGGGTGGACTCTTGGCGATATGTGATGGGTGGGGATCTCTTGCAGGTGTGAGGCTCATAGCTTGAGTGGCTCCAAGAACCCTAGCCCACCACCCCAGCTATCTCTAGCTCATCAGACCCCTGCCTCAGTGGCCAGGTGTCCCTTGCATGGCCTCTGCCTGCATCAGCATCTCTGCCTTCCAACAGAGGGGAGGCAGCCTCTCTGATGGGTCCAGGTCGGACTCTTCCTTTAGGAAACGTGTCCACTGTGTAGTGTATTCTCTCAGGCATGTGTGATGGGAGTGTCCGCAGCTGTCTCTTCTGCTCACTGCGGCCCATAGGGTGCTCTCTCCAAGCTCAGGGGCAATTCCCTCCTTGATTACCTGTTTTGCATTGATATTTCCTAGAGGGAAATGAGGGTTAGGACATGTGGGCACTGTCCTTATACCTGCCCTTTCTCTATGGAATACCTTAGATTCTCTAAATATACAGGCTCCACTACTACGATGGAGGGACTTCTGGTAACCCCTATGTAAACTGAAAACATTGCAAACTAAAAGTGTGTTGACTGTGCTTAACCTACTGAATGTCCCAGCTTAGCACATGGCCTCCTGTGGAGTGTCATTTTTTTGTAAAGAGTGTGTGGCCAGCTGGGTCTTGGGAGTTGCTGCTGCACCCTGAGAGAGGATTATAGTGTGTATTGCTGTCCAGGGAAAAGATTAAAATTCAGAATATTGTTTCACTTGAGTGCATAGCATTTTCAGATTATTATGAAACTGTATTTGAATCTGGTGACTGTCCCCACCTTCTTAGGTTGCTGAGTACTACATTGCAATGGGGAGAAATCTTTCTCCATCTGGACCCATGGGGATATTTGTGTAGTGTAACCCAACTCAGCAAGTAAAGCTTCCGTTCTCTTTCTATAAGTGTGTTCTATAAGTAAGCTTGCTGGACACAGAAAGGAAGGGGCATTTGTCCACACCTCAGCAGAGCCCTGGATGGGCACAGCCGGTTCCATCTCTGGTGGCTGGAATGCCACACTTTTAGTTTGCAATGTTTTCAATTTACAGAGGGGTTACCAGAAGTCCCTCCATCATAGTAGTGGAGCCTGTATATTTAGAGGATCTAAGGTATTCCATACAGAAAGGGCATGTGTAAGGACAGTGCCCACATGTCCTAACCCTCATTTCCCTCTAGGAAATATCAATGCAAAACAGGTAATCGAGGAGGGAATTGCCCCTGAGCTTGGAGAGAGCACCCTATGGGCCGCAGTGAGCAGAAGAGACAGCTGCGGACGCTTCCATCACACATGCCTGAGAGCATACACTACAGCAGCAGTAGGGTGCCCTCTCTGAGTCACTGTAGGAGAAGAATACGTTGTTGTGAGTGCTCCGAAGAGTGTGGCTAGGCTCTGCGCGTGTCCCTGCCCACCCTTCTGATGGTCGCTCCTCTTCCTCTAAGTTAACTTTCTCTTTCCCCTGGTAAAGAAAGGAAAATACTGTGGTCAGGTGTCAGTGGCAGATAAAGTGAAGGGCAACTTTCCTGAATTTGCTTTTGGGGTCACCAGGCCATTGACTTAGTCTGGGTTGATGGTGAATATTCCTGTCATGTGGATGAAGGATTGACAGGTCCCAGTCCAGGTGACAAGCTTGGTCTTTGACACATGTTCCTTCTCCCTGAGAGTGAGTGACACGAGCAGCAGTGGACTTGCAGGTGACCTGGCATTTCATTCCAAAATGCTTTCTTCAAGCTTGTGCCTATTTATTTTGCTCTCTTATCTCTCTTCCTACCCATCTTTAAATTTATTATTGGATTTATATAAATTTAGCAAAGAATTAAAGTGTGGGGACCATGTAGTCATGATCAGAGTGCTTCGCCAAGTTGTCGTTTTGTTAAATGAAGCTGAGATGACATCTTCATTTCTGGCTTCCTGGGGCCGTGACTGCATTGCTAAGGCCGTGACTGCATTGCTAAGGCCCTTGGTGATCCTGTGACCTAGCTTTCCTGGTATTTTTTTTTTTTAAGAGAGAAGGACAGTGAGAGGGAGAGACAGACAGAGAGAATCAATTTTTATAGAGTTTTTCACATGGCTTTTGTTGCTCTGACACTTAGTTGTGTACGTGAGTGCTGGGATTTGAACCCTTGTACTTGCGCATGGTGGGCAAGTGCTGCAACCGCCAAGCCACTGCTCCAGCCCTCCTGGTTTCTTTTAATGATTAACTTATTCTTTTAAATTGGGATACAAAAGTAGGTGGTTAACAGTGATATTGGACATGCATTAATTGGTGGAAATTAAATAATCATCCTCTGCCCACGTATTATATAGAAATTCTCATTTGTGTGGTTTGGAGAGAGGAACAAAAGTTTTGAAAGGATTGCCATCGTGATAAATGTACAAATTAAATGGCATGCTTCCTTCACGCAGTGCTGCACAGCAGATAAACCTTTCAAGTGGAAGTGTGTGCAGAGGCTCAAAGCACGTTAGCATAAACTAGCGTGTTTCAGAGGCAACAGATACTGGGTTCAGATTATTTAGGTGAGCGCTAAGTATCTTTTGGTATTCTTTTTAAGGAAAACTATTTGTGGACACATAAATCTATATTAACATGGAAATCCTGACAGGAACTGACACCCACCAAATTCATGACAGTAGGTCTTTGGGGACAGGTGTGCAAAGAACATAACTGTACGCAGAAACCGAGAAGGCAAATTTCATAGGTGATTGTTTGCATCTCTATCAAAAGCCAGTCCTGATGAGAACATTGCCAAACGCTTGTATTGTAGCCTAGGTAGTGGGTGTTATCAGTGGGAGTAATAGTATTCACGGGGCGTGTTGTAAGTGCCAGAAAGCATTTGAAGCCATTGGTTTACAGTCCTGTGTGACAAAGGAATGCCATGGAGTTCAGATGCACTTCTGATTAAATTGGTATTGGACTGAGGCCAGGGTATCTGGATTCTTAATGTATCCACAGGTTCAACCACTTTCTGACAGCACCATGTAAAGTGTCGGTGTTACGCCGACTTCATAGACATGGAAACTGCCCACATATGTGTGTGGTATTGCCTTGCTCACTTTCATTTTGTATTAGTGCACTAGAGTTATACATAATATTGGAGTTCATTTTGACACAGTGATACACACGTGCAATGTAATTTACTCCAATACAGTCTTCAGGACCTCCCCTTTCTCTCCTCCTCCCTCCCCCTGTTCCCTTTCCTCTACTGGCCTTCCTTCTATTTATTTATGGCTTCTTAGGATTAGTGCTTTATGGCTGTGTGTGCTGGGAAATTCACTGTGATGTCTTCACATATGTACGTATAGAATAGTCTGGTCGATTTCATTCTACCCACCTCCTTTTCCCCTGTCCCACCTCCCTCTTCCCCCATCTCTTACCTGTACCCCACTCCTCTGTTTTGAATGGATTCCCCCTCTTGTCTCCTCTTATTTTGCTCTAGCTTCTGCGTGTGAAAGAGAATATTAGACCTTTGACTTTGTGGGTGTGGCTTATTCCACTTAACACGATATTCCCCAGTTCCATCCATTTACCAGCATGATTTTTTTCTCCTTTACGGCCTAGTAAAACCCTGTAGTGTATATATACCACCCCCATTATGTACACATAGCACCCCCTAACTCTTTAATGAGATTTTTGATGGCTGAAGAATTTATCAAGAATGGCGGAGTGATATTGGCCACATTCTACTGTTAAATTGTGTGCTTGTAGGACAATGTAACAACAAATCCCTTCAATATGTACAACTATAATGCACCAATGAAAATATGTGAAAAAGAGAGAAGAATGAAGCTGACTCCTGAGCTGCTCCCTGCCACCTGCCCTCTGGTTGGACTGGGGATAGGAGCCACCAGTGAGTAGAACCAGCTCCTGGCTCTGCTCATGGGTACTCACTCTGTCTAGTTTTGTGTTGTCTTTTCTAGGTATAATTCTTGGGCATATGTCAAACACCCCAGCCAATAAGTTCCCCTGGTTTAACGCGTGTGTTGGATTGTAAATCCCTGCCCTTCGTGTGTTGGATTGTAAATCCCTGCCCTTATGCACAGTGAGTTGGCCAGCAGGGTCCACACCTGAGCTAGTCACCGGCCATGGGTCTGAGGACCTGGAAACAAATTGATACTTAGGGGTGCTAACACCAGCCAGAGAGGTGAGCAGCAGGCTAGTAGTTTTGATCAACCCCCCGGGGAGGATGGGATCAAACATGAAGGTGCGTGAGGCAGGTACTCAGTAGTTTCTCTGCCTTTGCGGCTGCAGGTCTGCAGCTCTTCCTGTTGAACTGGAGGAACTGTGCCTGTGATGTAAATCACTCTCCCATTCTTCAGCCTCACCTTTCCACACGAGCTCCTGAAATGCACACAATGTTCACCTCCTCTTGGAAAAATACAAATGCTAGAAATTCTGATCTGTATAACGAATCAGGAACTGTTTTAAAAAAATCATTGACCACTATTGTCAGGAGATGACTTATCCTTATTTATAGCAGAAATTAGCATTCTGATTTTTCATACAGCAGCATTATTGGTAGATAATTCACATACAATAACTTTTGTCCATTCACTCATATAATACAACGGCTTCTAGCACATTGGTCACTCGACCAATGTGTGGTCATCACACAGTTCTAAGAAGACTTCCTTGTCCTGAAGCCCTGTGCCCCTCAGTGGAGGCTCGGCTCTCCACCCTCCCCTGTCCTGCCTGGCACCTCTAAGCCGCCTCTGACTCCTTGACCTGCTTCTTCTTGCCACTCCACGCAGATGGGCTCCTTCAATACTGGGTCTCTGCAGCTCAGTTCTTCCAAGTTCGCTCATGTTGGCGCAGGAGCCTGAGTCTTTTATCTAAACCACCAGTAGACAACCTTGAACAGATACATTACGTTTTAAATTTTGTGTCATCTCATTTAAAGAATTCTGCCTATTTTGTCTTTCTTTAAGTTTTTTAAAGTCTTTTTTATTTTTATATTTTCCCCCTTGGAAACCATCATTTATTTTGGTAAATGCTATCATTAATATGCGGTTATTCCACAGAGGATTTGATAGCATTGAAGTTAAAGCCTTTTTAATATTTAAAAGCACTACTTATCTTGTGAGAGTTGAGAACAAGATTTTGTAAAATATCAGAAGGATCCTAGAATTATTGTTAAAGATTTAATATAAAAATATTAAATGAAGCAAATTTTGAGGATTTATTCCCTGTCATCTCTCTCTCTCTCTCTCTCTCTCTTAGCCTTTCTATGTATTAATTTTAAGGCTGAAGCTTTAGTGAGGAGCACTTGACTTCTCAGGAGAGCATTTGCAGGCTTTGGCTGCTTCTGAAGCCAGGCTGGTTTAGGTAAGAACAGCTTTCCCAATTTGGAGAAGTTATGCCTACAGAATAGGTTCTCTGAACTGTTTCAAACCTATTCATCTGGAAGTTTTAGAAACTCAAGGAAAGTGCAGGATAAGAGATTCTCAAGTCATGGTTTGGAGAAGGACGCTTTCCTTCCTGGGAGTGCTTTCCCTTCTGTGCATTCTCTGTCAATTACCCTTCTCCTGTGGGCTGGCCATTGGTGCCAGGGGTCTCTATGACCTCCATGACTTCCAGCCTTGCTTTAACCCCTGAGCTGCGTGTGCACTGCTTCTTCATCCACTCACCAGTGTCACACAGCCGTGCAGTTCAGTGACCTTGAGGGTCCAATGGCCATCACAATAGAAGAGGCTTTCTACGTGAACCAGCACAGTCCTCGCATCCCTGTGCATCTGGGATTTTTTGTGTCTTTCCTGGGTACCTGCTTGGACAAACACTGAATGGATAGGACTAGAGGACAGCAAAGGCCCTGCTTCCAGAGACACATGGGGCTGCAACCCAATCTAAAACTAGGCCTGTGAAGAGCAGGCCAATTAGGATGGAAATCATAGATGGAGAATTCTGATCCTGAAGCCAGGTGATCTCGGAAGGGCTTTCTTTAACATTACCACAGGTTGTAGAGCTGAAATTAAAACGAGGAGCCAGCATAGGAGGTGAGGTTCTTAATTACATTAACATTGGAGCAGTAGGCAATAGGAAAATGTGCACACAGTGCAAATGATCTTATATGTGGTGATTTTCCGGGCCACTTAATTCATGGTGGGCCAAAGAGTTCATGGATCCACAGAAGGTGAGATTCATAGCTTGGTATAAGATCCAATTGGGCAGCTTAAAATTTATGGTCTCTAGCACAGTATGCTTTTGGAAATAAAAGGGGCGTGTTCTGTTACATAAGGTCCCTTTCTCAGATACCTGGAATATTCTTCATTTCTCAGTGACTTTCCTGTGCTTTCCTTCTTTTCCTTCTACATAGGATGCAGGGAATAAATAAATCACTGCAAATGTTTTCTGAGCTCCATAACGAACAGGTATGGTGTAGATTTAGAAGTAAAGAAAGATGAATAAATAGAATTTTTGGTCTGAATTCTTTGAAATGGCGATTTATTTATTTTGGAACCAAAGGATGTGTACTATGAAAAGCATTTTTTCATGGTCTTGTCATATCATTGCCTTTTTATTTTTAAGAGAGAGAGGGACAATGAGAGAGAGAAAGAGAATTGAATTTATTTAGTTTTTCCTCTGGGTTTTTGTTGTTCCGACACTTAGTTGTATATGCGTGCTGGGATTTGAACCGGGTCCTTGTGCATGCCACACAAGCTCTGTAACCGCTGAGTCACAGCTCCAGCCCACACCATAGTCTTTTGATCATAATTGAGAAGTACAAATTTTGCCTTATTTTTTCTTGATTAATAGTCTACATTTAAAAAAGGCTATATAATTGGAAACATGGACTAAACAATGATGTTGACTGAGGGTTTGATTTTGGTGCATGATTTATTTGTTATACATCAGTAACCATTGCAGAAAATTTCTCCTGGCAGTCACAGCCTTAAATCTCGAGCAGCAGAGGATGCAATTGGTGTCACGGCCTCACTGTGGAGTCTGTGCTAACACTACATTGCCCTAGTGCCTTGAGCAACCAGCCTGAACTGGATGGGCTGTGGAACCACACTGTGAAACAAGTTGGCTCAGAAGGAGCAGGCAGAAGCAGAGATGATTTAGTTCCTCGATGCACTCAGAATTGGGGTATATTCAAAATCTGTGTGGATGTTCTTAGAAGCACACGGCTTGCTAGGTTGAGCTCACAGTCATATTTTTATAAATAAGCCTGCTGAGGGTGGCCGTTGGTGGCTCAGTGATGCCAGGATGGCTTCCCTGCTGGTTGTCACTGCCCATGCTGTTCCCTGAGGCTTTGCACAGGCCCGGAGAGTAGGGAGGGGGATGCTTGGTCTCCTCCAGAGGGTAGCAATGAAAATCAGAGCTGGGAGTGCATTTGGCCAAATCTCCAGGCTATGGGCCTCCTGAGAGGACAGGGGACACCTTAGCACAACTACCGTCCTCTGTAATTCACCCAGATGGAACGGACTTTGGTTCTTGCACCTGCTTTAAGAAAACAAAACAAACAAAAAAACCTGGCAGTTGAAACCCTATTTTTCTTCTGTGTCTTTTTGTTTTCGGTGCTGGGCTTTGAACTCAGGCCCCCCCCCCAACAACGCTCAGCCCCACCCCTGCGTTTATTTCTCAGTGTGCCATCTTCATCTATGCTGCCTTAGCTTGAATGTGTTGGGAGGGGGTTTAAAATGCCACACTGTCCTCCAGAAACTTACGCGGGGAGGGGTTCTCAGTAAAGAAACATCAGCGCCCTGTGTTTTCAAATTGCACAGGGTGCTTTTCCAGACTTACTATGTAGTTATTTATCCAGAGGGCCAGTGTGTGCAAGAGAGAGCAGACTGCGAATCCAGAGTTTGCACTCAAGATTTGGAGTATAGGACAGGACCGGTCTCGTCTCTGTCATTTGCCACCACAGGGTGTGGTTGATTCTAGGGAAATAGTGTTTATGGTTGTAGTTTCTACAAAATAATCGGTGTGAGCAGATTACTCAGATACCGCAGTGGATGTTTCTCAGCGTCACACGGGCATTGTCAAAGTTTCCACATTTCTGCCATATTACAGTGGTGGTGGGGAGAATTGATTTCTAGCTTGGATGCCACTTCGGGTCACTCTTTTTACTGAAATAGTTGAATGTACCCTGGCTTTAAGCTGTTGGTCCTGACATGTTCATGGCACTCCCATTAGTTTTTGGGCTGCCTGCTGAACCAGAAAGAGGGTCCCTCCTCATGAACTTACTGCCTGAATACGCAGGACAAAGAATAAAGCTGTGAAACAGGAGGGAAAATGCCCACCTGAGAGGTGAAAGAGCAGGTGGCCTTGGCAGAGCTCCCGGGAAGGGACGGATGTGTGTCCACCAGAGCAGTCTCAACCCAAGAGCAGGTCACATGTCATGAAAGCTACAGCCTCAGCTGCGAAGGCAGTTGGTGGACAAACTGTGGCGTCTTTATGCGCCCCAGCATTTCACTCCGAAGTCCTTACAGGTCCTCACTATTTGCTGGATACAGAACAGACCTCTTTCAAACGTGTGTTAGCTGTGGCCCTTTCACGTAGCCCCTACCGAGCATGCTCACTGAAGACACCACTCTCTTGCTGCTAGAGGGGCTTAGAGGATGACACTCATGAATCAGGAAAACTCGACATTCTGGCACATGGGGGCCTGGGGTGTTGTGGCCCAGCCTCTGGATAATCCATCCTTGGCCCAGCTCTGGATAGTCCGCCCTCCGTCCTGCTTACCTGCAATCCGCTCTCACACCTGGAAAGGCCTTGGTTAATCCCAGTCCATGCCCATCTCTGCTTTTACCAACAAGGGCCTGAACCCAGTGAAGACGGGGAGGTAAAACAGGACGTCCTGCAA
>PVKS010009428.1:0-64161 GCA_004027875.1 Aplodontia rufa
CACTGAGGACCAAGTCTTTGCTCCACTTCTGGATGTAGGTCGTACTCTGTCTTCTACATGAGGTCCCTCTACAGCCCCTTTAGTTTCTTAGGCAAATTGTTTCTTATTGCAGTTCAATAGATGCATTGCATGGCGGTGGTAATGGAATCTGGGCTGAAGCCAGGCTGTGTCATCTGGCCCCTATCTAGGGACCCCTCTTTACTCACCTTTATCCCAGACACAAAGTAGAAGAAAAAAACTTTAAGAAACTTAATTTAGATATGACTGATCTTTACCAAAGCAAGAGATCAGGATATTTTGAAAGACAAATTTCGAAAAGTGAAAATATTTATTATGGCATGTGTATGGTTAGAAATCCAAGCAATTAATTTAAAATCTTGACCAAGCAGACCCATCATGTTGCATATTCTGAAGAGACCACATGATATAACCAGTCTACTAGGAGATAAGTGGGATAAACACACACACACACACACACACACACACTCTCTCTCTCTCTCTCTCTCTCTCTTTCCTAAGCCAGAGAAGGAAAAGAAAGAGTTCTCAAAGTATGGTCTACAGTCCAGCAACATCAGCATCATTGAGAACTTATTAGAAATTAAAAATCTCAGACCACTCCAGAACTACAGGCTCTGAATCTGTATGTTACTAATGCTATGGTTTCGATATGGTTTGAATGTGGGTCCTAGTGGGAAGCAATTAGGTTATTAAGGGTGTTGCCCTCATAAGGAATTGATGTCATTCTCATGGGATTGTGGTTAGTTCTGTTTGGAGAGTTATTATGAAAAGGCAAGCCTAACCCTCTCCCTCCTCTCTGGCTTCCTCTCTTACCTTGTGATCTCTCCCTCTCACATGCACACCCACCACGATGCCCTCTCCCATGAAATGATGCAGCCAGAAGGACTCTTACCAGAACCAGTGCCATGTTGTTTGACCTATTAAACTCCAAAACTGTGAGTTAAATATATCTCTTTTCTTTACTAATTACCTAACCTCAGGTATTTTGTTATGGCAACAGAAAACGGACTAATACAAATAGAGAAGGAGATTCAATCACACTTTGCAGTTGTGAAGTACTGCTCTAGATTTTATCAACCACTTAGGGATGTAGAAAATATGTTTCAAATCCTTCAGAGTTCACAAGTGGATAAGGCAAAGGAAGAAAACAGTCTTGGAGAACTTGGAGAGGGATCAAGAGAACATTTGATTAGGAGGGAGGCTGGGAATGTTAGAAGAGGAAAAAAAACTTCATAGTTCTCAATTTTCCCAAAAGTTGGCCCTGGGCATCAGCCTTTATGCTTGAAGCCAAGAGAAACACCATCCAACTGTGCAATTTCAAATAGGAACTTTGTTGTTTCTTCCAACTTTACTGGTAGGCTGAGATCAGGGAGGCCAACCCAGCAGGGCAGGACCTCAACTTCCCCATTCCTAACAGATTACAGTCTCAGAAGTACTGGTAAGAATTCAACAACTGGCTTGTGGGAAAATAAGACGAATTCATCACTGCTTTTCCCTTGAATGGAATCAGTGAACACTGACAGCATTGCTGAAGATGTGCAGGTAAGGAAAGAAGAATCTAACCTTGATAGATCACAATGATACATCCAGAGTTTCTTCTGCTTCATCCTCCTTATGCTAGGGCATTTGCAGACTAGAAGTTGCTAAATACCTGGCTTGGCAAAGTAATGCTATTTCATTTGCGGAAGGTGGGAGAAGGTCGCGACCACAACACCTGAAAATGAGACCCATCTCTTCTCTGGGCTTGGCTCTTACATTCCTGGGCATGATGAATTTCTCACTGAGCAAGCACCAGATAATGGCCTTGCGGGAATAGGGGTGGAACCTGCGTGGGCCTGCCTTGTCTGCCTTCTCTGGCTCACACTTGGTCCGGTGATAAAATCAGTCAAGGGTAGAAGCACAGCTGCACACGCACCCCGCGCTCACACCCCGCTCTGGGTAAATGCCATTGCCCTGGTCCATTTTCTTTTCCACTCAGAGAATCTGTCTTGGTGACCCAGGAAATCCAGGGCATGCAGCCAGACACTGCTGTGGTTGCAGGGCTTCCGCTTGGCCAAACAGCCACATATGACAATACAAAATTAGAAGTGGAGTCAGGGCAGTGTCTCGCTCGCCACTCTTGGAGCTTTGGGGACAGGCAGCTATTAATCACTCCGACCACATCTATCAGCCTTCTGTCGTTCAGCCACAGCTCATAGTCGCCAAGGCACAGCCAGGGTCTCCTGATAAATCAAATCCAACCGTTCTATGATAAAGATGGCACAGGTGAACAGAGGACGAACGTGTGCAGTCTTAGCCATGAGTCCATGCTGTTAAAAAGTGGGAACAGGAAATGCCTGCTGATGCCAGCTGAGTGCCAGAGACTATTAATTACATACCATGCACTCCCTCTCTCACCTTTACATCTCTATATCTATCCTTCTCTCTATAAGTGTTCTCATCAAGCCTCCGACATAGCCCTGCATGGGAGTCAACATTAGTCCTCTTTTCAGATGTGTGGACTGAAGCTCAGAGAGGTTAAGAAATGTGCCGAAGGTCACAAAACAAGTGCGAAGCCAGTATAGGGTTTCAAGACTAAGAATTAGAATAGAAAGGAAGATACATGGCAGGGGACTGAGTCAGAAGATGATAAAAAGACAAAGAAAAATGGAGCAACAAGAGAGGGAGAGGAGATAGAGAGAGAGGAAGTCCGGAAGCAGAAAGCCAGCTTCCTTCAAGAGGGCTTCAGCTCTGCCACGAACAGGCCGATGACTTGGGATCCATCAGCTAAGCACAACTTCTCAATCTGTAAAATGAGGTTAGTAATATGCAGCCAACTGCTTCACCAGTTTATTTTTGGTATCAAATAAAAATCTATTTGAGAAACCCTGCAACACTGAAAATTCTGTGCAAAGGGAATCTATCCAACGGTGTTTACAAGCACTGTGTCCTGATCAGTCACCTGGCTGGGCGGGATCACAAGGCCAAGATCCCAGCAGGATATGAGTGTCTACCACGGGTTGGGGGGGCCTGGAGTCTTGTATCAAGAACTAAACCAGCTAGGAAGAGGTGAGTCTGATTCCAGAAGCAGCTGCGCCTGCCAGTCATTTTTCCACTGAGGTTTCAGAGAGTGGAAACGCCTCCCAATTCTGCATGAACGAGTGTCACCCCCGTTTTCCCCAGGCCAGGAGGATGTCACTGAGTTGACCATCACTGTGCTTCATGCTTTTACTAGTGACAGCCTGAGAAGACAGCCAGAAGTGCAAATGTTGTGAATGCTTCCTGCGGGGCAAGGAGTTGGGAGGAAGGAAACAGGAATTTTGAATGTGAGGATCCATGCCAGGGATTAACGTGGCCTAATTCAAAAACTGAGGAGAAGGAAACTGAGGAAGTGCTTTTATGAAATAAAGTCCAGAAGGAAACTAGGAAGGAATAAGTCAGGTGGAGAAGCTTCTCTTCCATTTTTGTCCAGGGCAGGAGAAAGGGTAATTTGGGTAGTTTTTCTGAGGTGAGAATTAAGTAGGATTTTAGCACTAGAGATTAGGGAGCTACTGGGAGAGGGTTTTTTGGTCTAAACTGTAAATGAGACTGCACTGAATTGCCCTGTGTGCATCTAAGAAGGATGAGAAAGCTGTGTTTGTAAATAGCCACCTTTTTAAACATGTTCCTCATATTTCTGATTTTTTCCAGTGGCACTGCCCAGAAAATACCAGAGGAAAGATGTTACAGAATTAAATAGAAAGGCCCAGATCCAAAGGTGGAAGGAGGAAAGAGAACACCTTTCTTTCTTTTCAATTCCCAAGGCTGGTATGGTGCGTGGACTAGTACCCAAACACACCACCACCTCCAGTTCCCCGGACCAGTGAAGTTTGCCTCATCCTGGAGAAAGGTCTTTGCAGAGGTGATTACATTAAGGATCGTGAGAAGGCATCTTCCTGGATTGCCCAGGTGTGGACTAAATGGCATCACAAGTAGCCTTAACAGAATGAGGCAGAGGAGATTAGACACACCGAAAAGAAGGTGGCCTGGCGACAAAGACAGAGCCCCCAGGGAATGCCTGCAGCCACCTGAAGCTAGAAGAGATGAGGAAGGATTCTCCCCTACAGTCTTAGGAGGGAGTGTAGTCCAGCTAACACCTAAATTTCACACTTATAACCTCTGCAACTAGAAAAGGATAGATTTCTATTGGTTTAAAGCCAACCAGTCTATGTAACTTGTTATGGCAGCCGTTGGAAGCTAACACACCTAGTTGCTCCATGAAAATATGAGCCAATGGAGAGAGATGAACACAATGCTCCTGGGGGAGGAAAATAGAAGCACAAAGCTGTGGAAGAACATGAAGAATCTCATTAAACCCCAACAAGCCTGTGAGCTGGGACTTGAAGCTCAGAAGAGTTAAGCCTGACAGGAGTCAATCAGACTTGGGTTCGAATCCCAGCCCTACCATTCAGTGGCTGCGTGGCCTGCCCGCCCTCCCTTCTCTGTGAGGTGGAGATTACTAACCATCACTTACAGGCTCGTTTGTGTGAGGTTCAAAGCACTCACAGAGCACTTGGCTTCCTGAAGGGGTTTGGCAAATGACCACTGCAAGCACTGGGCATGATCACAGGTAAGGCACTCCTGGTTGATGTGGGAGCCCAAGCTGTCACATCACGCAGGGGTCAGACCGTCTGTGTAAAGCATTCATTCAACTGCTACACATGCTGGTTTGTGCAGGAAATCACCTGCTCTGTGTAGCAATGTATTTCTATGCACCGTAAACTACATTTCTCAGACCCTACCTGCCAGCGGGTTCTGGTTTAGATTCTGCCAGTTGGATGTCCTCTTGTGAGAGCAGGAGACAGGCAGACAGATTCTTTCTCTGGCTGCAGCCTGGACAGCAGCAGCCCAATGCTAACTCCTGCAGGGGTGACAATAGCACAGGGACTCCATGCTCCATTCAGGACAGTAGCTGCTGGGTTTTTTCTTTTGTACTGAGGGTTGAATCCAGGAGTACTCAACTTCTGAACCATATCCCCAGCCCTTTTTATGTTTTATATTTTATTTTGTGACAGGTTGCTAAGTTGCTTAGGGCCTAAATTGTGGAGGCTGCTTTGAATTCATGATCCTCCTGCCCCAGCCTCCTGAGTCGCTGGGATTACAGGTCTGAGCCACCACACCCAGCAGCTGCTGGCTTCTGAGGCAGCTGAGTAGGACACAGGTGCAGCTTCCTGAGGATACTTGGCTTTCTGTAGAGGTCAGATGGGCAGACTTCAGTGCCCTGTGCCTGTGTAGTAACACTCTTCATGTCCACCTCTGTTCCTCCTTCTTACAACTTGGAAACTTCCCTCCTTCATCGATCCCCCCTGCTTGAAATACCCAGTGACTTCTGTTGTTGTACAACCATCACCACCATCTCCAGAACTTTCACACCTTGCCAAACTGTAATTCTCTTCCGATTATACGGTAATCACCCATTCCCCCATTACCACCCTCTGACAACCACCTTTCTACTTCCCGTCTGTGTGAATTTGACTAGTCTAGGAACCTCATGTAAATAGAGCCATACGATATTCGTTCTTACGTTGGAGGATTATTTCACTTAGCATACCATTCACCCATGTTGTAGCCTTTGTTATAATTCCATTCATTTTTAAGGCTAAATAATATTCCATTAAATGGATATGCTACAGCTTGTTTATCCACGCATCCCTTAATGGACACTGGGATTACTTCTACTTTTTGACTATCAAAATTACAACTGCTATGAACATTAGCGTATAAATACCTGCTCAAGTCCCTGCTTTCAATTCCTTGGGGTTGAAAAATTCTACATAGAAGCAGAATTGCTGAATCACGGATAATTCTGAGTTTAATTTTTGAGGAGCCACCGCACCGTTTCCACAGCAACGGCACAATTTCATGTTCCCAACAGCAATGCACAGGGTTCCAATTTCTCCACATTCTCATCAACACTTGTTATGTTCTGCCTTTTTTGGTAATAGCCACCCTAACGGATGGAAGTAATATCTCATCGTGGGTTTCATTTACATTTTCCTAGTGATTAGTGATGGTGAACATCTTTCCATGTGCTTACTGGCCACTTATGTATCTGCTTTAGAGAATGCAATTTGACTTTTTACACAAACTAAAAGGAGAATAAAGAGACATGGTTGGTAAGAAGAGAAAAAATGTGACCCTCATATGGGCTTTGAAAATCATAAATTTTTTCTAAAGAATGTGTGAGATCACATTCCTTATATATGTTGGGTGCAAATGAATTCAGAATGGGAGTTCTCTGCAGACTCAACTTAATCAGGAAGCAGATTCTAATATAAATTCAAACAAGTTATGAAATAAAATGCATAAAAGCACTTCAATTTCTATTGAAGGATGCATAAAACCCTATAAAACTAAAACTTCCCTTATCATTCAAATTGCAATTGATATGTACCTGGGCTTTAGAGATAGGGAGTTGCGTTTTGGGCTCGCAGGGAGGGAGGAGAGACAATTGTGAAGGGGATAGCAACTCTGTGAGGAGAAGAGGGAGGCCTGTTTTCTGGCTTTCCTCTCTCAGGTCACACTCAATGCCCCCATAAGTGGTATTAGAACTGTGCCGGAGAGAAGGCTGTGGAGGGAGGAGGGAGGAGGATCACCTGCTCATGCTTGCTAAGGGCATTTGTCTGAAAAGGGAGCGTGGGAGGGAGTCTGTCTTCAAACCCAGACACCAGCGAGATCTTTGCTTTTATAATTCTTTTCCCCTCCCTTCTCACATTTTTACTCTAAAGTGTGAGCAAATTATTCAAGCATCTGGGACCTGACTCACCATCACTCTCTGCAGTTTTTATGAAGCTTTGTACCATTCACAAAAGAATTGCAATGAAGTTAATTAATGACCAAGTTATTTGGAATCTATATGCATAAATTTCTATTTTAATGTTTTTGACAAAACAAAAAGATAAAAGGCAAATATTACACCACTAATGGAGTGGCTGACACAACAGATGCGTAACATGTATGAACGAATGAACAACTGGGAATCTGAGCTCCCACCATTTCTTCCCCAAATTATTACAATTGCTCCTCAGGTTCTTGTGTTGCACGCCCCCTAGTTGGTGTCCTCCAGACCAAATAAGTAGGCATCACCATGAACTCCTCCTCACTCACTCTCCACTTGCCATCCATCATCAGGGACAGCTGGATTGCCTTCCAGCTAAGACCACACCATTTCTGCATCTTGCCACTGGTTTCTTCAGGCTCTGATCAGCTGTCACCTGGATTATTTTTTATGTGTCTTTTTAAAAAACACTGATGAGCTCATTATAGGTATACATATTAGTGGGGTTCATTTTGACATAACATTGCTCCATAGTTTCCATAGTTTTCTCTATTTCAATCCCCGGTACTTGCTTTCGCTGTCCCTCACCTCCTCCCTCCAGCCTCTATTCTATTGGTCTTCCTTCTATTTATTTTTTAATTGGTGCATTATTATTTAATTGGTTATATATAATTGGAATGAATCATGGTATATTCATACATGCACATAGCATAATTTGGTCAACTTTATTCCTCAGTTCTTCCTCTTTTCCTCCCCCTCTCCTTCCCATTGGTCCCCCACTTCTGCTGTACTTATTTCCCTTCTATTTTCATGAGATTTCCTTTTTATAAATCCTTTCATTCCTCCAGCATTTGCATATAGGAGAAAATATTTGACCCTTGGCTTTCAGAGTCTGGCTCATTTAGCTTAGAATAATGTTCTCCAGTTCCATCCATATGCCAGGAAATGACATACTTTCATTCTTCTTTTATGGCTGAGCAGATCTTCTTCATATATACATACACCACATTTCCTTTGTTCATTCACCTATTGGTGGGTACCAAGGCTGGTTCCATAACTTAGCTACTGTGGATCATGCTGCTATAAAAATTGATATGCATCTATCCCTATAGTAGATATAGATTTTAGTTCTTTTGGATAAATACCAAGGACTGGGATAACTGGGTTGTACAGTGGTTTCATTTCTTCTGAGGAATGTCCATCCTGCTTTACAAAGTGATTGAACTAATGTGAGGTCCCACTAACAATGTATAAATGCATCTTTCCCCGACATCCTTGCCAGCAATGACGACTATTTGTAATCTTGATGATTGCCATTCTGAGGTGAGATGAAATGGCCTCCTAACTGTCCTTTTTTTCTTTTTTAAGACAGAGGGACAGTGAGAGAGAGAGAGAGAGAGAGTGAAAATGAGAGAATCATTTTTATTTAGTTTTCCGTGTGGCTTTTGTTGCTCCAACACTTCATTGTGTATGTGGTGCTGGGGTTCAAACCTACATCCTCACGCATGCCAGGCAAGCACTGTAACCGCTGAGTCACTGCTCCAGCCCCAAACTGTCTTCTTTCCTTACCAGCTCTCTCTACACTAAGACATCCACTAAAATTCCAACACAATGGCCTCCCATCCTTCCAGGATTACTATCTCTAGAATTCTATCTAACAGCAACAATGGTATTGTGGTTTGGATCTTGAATGTGGTCCACAGGTTCACGTATTGAAAATTTGGTTCCCAAAGCATCAGTGTGACCTTATGGTGGTGATTGTATCATGAGGGCTCTGACCCTAAGAATAGACTGATCCATCTGTGGATTCATAACTTAATGGACTATCAGAAGGTAATGGAAACTTTAGGAAGTGGGGCCCAGTTGGAGAATGTTGGCCATTGGGGTGTGACCTTAAAGAGTGTCTTTTGTCCCTGGCCCTTTCCTCCTTCATTGTTTCCCAGCCACGATTAGGTGAACAGCTTTCTTCCACCACGTGCTCCCTGCCATGATGTCCTACCTCACCACAAGCCCAGAAACAATGGGACCAAGAGACCACAGATTGAAATCTCTGAAACCATGAACAAAAAAGACTTTCCTCCTTTAAGTTGATTTTTCTAAAGTGTTTTGTCACAGTGACACAAAGCTAACACAAATAGGTGTGGATACTTGAAAAATATATATTACAATTATTCTTATTGCATCATAATTTGTATATAAAAATTGAGAACAAAATGAATATTCATCTTGGTTAAATAAATTTTATTTATTTAACTATAAAATGAAATATTATGTAACTGCAACAAAGAATCAAGTAGACCTACATCCTACATGAACTGACTTGGAAAGAGGTCCATGACCAGTGTTATCTTTAAAAGTTGCAGAATACGCTTTACAACCCCGAGAAGCCAAATAATACTGGAAAATTCACAATTATTTATATATATATATATATATATATATATATATATATATTAGGGATTTATGTTAGTTGTAGGGGCAAAATATAGAAGAATCAAAAAACTGAGGTATGGGCGATATGGGAGTAACTCTGGTTTAGGAGCAAATGAATTTCATATTGTTACTTTATACACATTTATGATTGTACAACAACTCAACTCCTTAATATAAAATAAATTTAAAAAATTTAAAAGTTGCAGACAGAGCATAATAGCGTTTTCAATAAAATGTATCAATGAATTTTGCAGAAAAGAGTTAACACAGCAGGCCCTACTACTATACTTCAGAATCCTGCTTACATGGCTCACACATGGCTGGCATTAGGGAACTTGGAACTCAGGAGAGTTCTCATCATCCCTAACTGCTAAGAATGAAGCACTTTGCCTGTTTGTGTGAATAATGTTACACTGAGCAACTGCTTCCCTTGGAGGAGTCTGAAATTTTGCTAGTGCCAGGTAGAGGTTGCCCGTGATATCCACCCCTGATCCAGGTGCTGGGCATTAAGGCTTTAAAGTGCTTCCCTGGTGGACAGCGTTTCACACGAGTTAGAATTTATTGCTTGGGGGATTTAGTGTGTCCTACGTGACTATGCAGGGAGAGCTCCTATAGGCTAGTGCCTGCTTCTTTTGCCTTTGCTAATCTGGCCCTATTTTTTCACTATAATAAATTTTAGCTATAACTATATGCTTAGTTCTTGAGTTCATCTAGCAAATCAAGCACCTGGGGGTGATCTTGGGGACCGTGACACGTGAATCCATGGCTAAATTTATATGTGCATCAGAAAAACCCTGGAACCACTGAAGATTTTTAATTCTCGGTAGTGGGTTGACAATGTCACTTTACCTCTTCCTGTGTAATATTTTTAGAGCCTTGGGAATACAGCTAATTTTTAATTGTGTGCATTTTGGTGATTTTCCATGATGAAATGATTGCTTACAGGTATGTCCCCACATTATAATGAGTCCCTTGGAAGAGAGGTCCTGCCTTATTTTCTGGAGCATCTCCAGTGATTGGCATTGGGCCTAGCACATGGTAAGTGACAGAAATGATGATGTTGATTGGATTTGAAAGCAAGCAAGCAGATGTACATAGAGGTGATTTAGAAATAACCTAAAAGGTAGAATTTGCATGTCTACTCTCAAATTTTTTCACCTTTCATCTCCCATCTTATTTCAAGCCTGTTTAGTTTTTACCCCCCATTTGAAAAAGACAAGGGAAAGGCAAAAATAAAAAAGAGGTGAGTGATAGATGAGGATAGAAAAATAGCTGCAATTAAAACTCCCCCATCCTCAGCTCAGCCAGACTCAAGCAGCAGCCTTTTCATTTGACATAGTTTATCCTGAAGCAGACAGTGTGTCTTCATGAAGAAATCTCTGTCAGCAGCGTGACTGTCATATCAAAGAAGCACTTTGCACGTGTCGTAGGCAGGGTGTGCAACAAATTCGAGAACCTTTTAAATTTTCTTCCTTTTGAATATGCAGTTTTGTAAGACTGGTGAAATACACGGTTTGCTGCAGGACACCCGTATGTGAAGATAAGCTAAGGCAATTGTTGACCCATCAACTCAGGGTATGATAATATAGATTTTTTTTTTTAAATTTCAGCTAGTACATAAAAGTAAACCATCAAAGACTTAAATTCTGGCATCAAATCCTGAAGACTTGACTGAGTACAGATTTTGAGAGAATATAAGTAATTAAAGAAATATACAAGAATTCACAACTCATTAGTTAAAAAAAAGAAAGAAAGTAGGATGAGCTCAAGATATTTTGAGTTTGAAACTCTGTCTTAACTTGGAGTCTTTAATTCAAGTTGGCACTGAACCAGCATTTTCTAAATTTCTTCTTGCTCAATTGTAGATAAACCATATATTATATAGACAGATATAAACCAAGATGGCAGAGAAATGCAGACTTCACACGTGCTGACCAGTTTTATACCTACCTCTGTGTTGCAGCCAATCTGTGAAATATGCCCACTTGGAAATGACTACATTCAAGAGGTCAGGCGGCTCTACCCAGGTTCTGAGAATAATCTAGAGACAACCTAAACCTTAATTTAAAAAGTACTTAAAATCCTTCTGGGGTACTGTGCCAAGGGCTTCCAGTCGCAGCTTTGAACAGGTTTTAATCCTGGTGAAAGATCAGGGCCTGTTTTGCATGCTGAAGCTTTGTAAAAAGGTGAATCCATCTACTCTAGTTACAGAAAGAGTTCACTTGACATTTTCATTACTAATAGCCATTTTTCAAAGTAAATTCACACGTCAGTTGGTTCTTAGTGATCATAAACGGTTGTCAGACCTTGCCCAGGGTTCATCCAGATAGTCCCCTGAGATAGTCTTATTAGTGAATAGACAGATTTCTTTTATGTGCCATAATGTAGAATGCAAAGGTGGCCAAAACAAAATCTACTTTAAGAAGCAAAGGAGGGATGGAGAGTTACCTGTGCAGATATCGGCCAGTTTCTCCCTATCTTTTACACTGGTTTAGCTGATTAATGAGGAACAAAGGCTTCAAGTCAGAAATCTGGACTTAGAAATCACTGCAAGGGCTGTAGACGTGGCTCAGCAGTAGAAGTGACTCAGCTTGCTTGACATGTGCAAGAACCCAGGTTTGATCCCCAGCACCACATACACAACTAAATGGAGGAAAAACAAAAATCCAGATGAAAAAATAAAAAATTAACTCTCTCTTTCTCTCACACTCTATCTAAAAAATAAGAAAGGAAGAAAAAAAGTCAATGAATCAATGCAAAACAATTGATCAGTTCCTTGCATAAAGCCCGGTGAGTCATGCTTGTACTTTGAGAAATAGCATTGCCAGCAGAGACATAAGTGCAAAGGCCCTGTGGCTGAAGTAGAATGAGTAAGGAACAGAAACAGGATAGGGCCTGATTTTGCTGGGCCTTGTAGCCATTGTAAAGACTTCGGTTTCACCCAATATGAGATGGAAAGTCATCGTGGGAGGGGGGTAAGCAAAGGAGTGGCATGATCCGATTTATCTTTGGTAGCATCGTTTTGCTGCATTGATTAGATCACAGAACAGCAAAAGGTGGAAAAAGAAGGGAGCTGTTAAGAGCCTTGAAAGAGAGGATGGAGCTGGGCATGGTGGTGCACAGCTGTAATCCCAGTAGCTCAGGAAGCTGAGGTAGGAGGATCACAAGTTGAAAGTCAGTCTCAGCAACTTCGCAAGGCCCTAAGCAACTTACAGAGATCTTGTCTCAAAATAAAATGTAAAATATGGACTGAGGATGTGGCTAGGTGGTTAAGCGTCCCTGGTTCAATACCCAGTATTTAGAGAGAGAGAGAGAGAGAGAGGACAGAAGTAGAAGCAGTGGAGGAAAGAAGGAAGATCCAAGTCTGGATGTGTTTTGAAGGTGTAACTCTCAGGATTTGCTGACTGGTGGAATGTGGGGTAGGAGGGGAGAGAAGTCAATGACAATGCCAAGGTTTTCCTCATGAGCACTGGGAGGAAACAGCTAGAATTAATAAGTCTTCTTTCTCTAATTTCTTTTTTCAGTCTACTTTTCAGGATCAGATTTTTTGGAGTTACAAAATACAGCTTGGCAAACCAATGGGCTAGGAGCCTTGCTCAGCCCCAGGGCAATTCTAAGGGTGTGTCAGGGGTTTGACATTTGACACACCTCAGCTGCTATGGACAGGAACACCGAGAGTGGGCAGGAGTCTGGGAGTCTGCTCTTTTAAGGAACTGAGTCATTTCTTAGAACTTTCCCCAAGGGGAGGGGGAAAGTCACCAGATAAGTGACGTTCGTCGTTAGTAAGGGGTGGGGAACTTCCAAAGTCAGCCTATGCAGTGGCTGCTTGGCCTCGGCTCAGATCTCCACTGACTGCTGTCAGGGTTCCAGAGAGAAGAATCTGAGTAACTCCTGAAAGAGCCACTTGCATTAAAATCTCTGCAAGGCCCCGTGCCCTGAGCAGCACCCAGCAGTGACACAAGTGAGCACACTTAGCACCTGTGCCACCTCCTCCTCCCACTGCCCCAGGAGCTGCCTGGGTCACAAGGAGAAGGGTGGACTCTCTTGAGATCAAAAGCACCTTGGACTGGGTTCCTTCACAAGTGGATGCAGGGCACCCCCTGGGGGACCCCAGAAATGCATACTGGGAACCACAGGCCTGCAGTTGGGCGGTGAACAACAACCAGTGAAGCATGAACTGTGTCTTCCATGAAGTGTGGTGATTTCTTAGGTAGGGAAAGGCCTGACACCCTGCAAAGGCTGCAGAGAGTCCTCTGGGCCTACTCAAATCTGGGAATAGGATCAACTGGGACAGTCCCCAGGTGTGGCCAGAGTGACAAGTACTAGGGACTAAATTTGGGACAAGAGGGACAATGGAGATCCACACTAAAGTGGGGACGGAAGGACTTCAAAATGTTAAAATACTGAGATAGCAGGGGGTGTTCATGTTTTTAAAAAAATTCAACTCTATTAGAATTAATTTTTTTTCTTTCCCGCCCTTTACATAAGGATTAAGTTGCAAACACAGAGCAACTATGCTGTCAGGTTGAGATGGCAGGAGACATAGTACTTGGGAGAGCATTTTACCGCAGGTTCAGGGTGCTTGCAGGCTCTGCTCCAGTTCTAGCAGTCCCAAGACACCGTTAGGATTCATGACCTTGGTGTTATGCATAAATGCATGCTTGGAGACTTAGCAGCAGGGCTCCTGCTCTCTCTAACCTCCAAAATGCTTCCAGCAACCTCCAGGGTCCTAACATGCTTTTCATGGAGTACAGTAGTTTTCCTTCTACAAATAGGAAAAGGAGATGTAAAATGCTACCAGAAGGCATCCATATGGAGGTATAAATAATGGAAGCCTCCCTACTGGTGTTGAACCGATGGGTGAAAAGGCTAATAATAGCAGTCAGGAGCTCACAAATTGGGGCCAGCCAGTTTACAATTCAGCCGCACTCCCCAATGTCTGTAGATCTCAGGCAAATCATTCAACCTAGTGAGTGGAGCTCAACCTTGACTACTCATTTAATTCACCTGGAAAAGCAAGAAGTCCCTAAACCCGGGCCTTATCCCAGACCAACCAAATTTAACTCTGTAGGAATGGGACCAGGGATCAGGATGTTTCCCATGTGTAACTCCGATTAGTAATCATTAGTTGTCAGGCACCATCCCAGGCAAATCTCCACATTTTAAAAAACTCCTTGTGTGATTACGTGCAGCAATGACAACCACAGACTCTCCTCAGTAATGAGATGGCCATGCTTAACTTCTGTTGTCAGATTTAAACGAAATAATGTATTAATGCATTAAGTGCAGTGCTTGGTTCTTAATACATCTTTAATAAATGATAGGTTTTTAAAAAAAAATGAACATCATTTTTACTATAAGATACCACAAGGAGAGAAGAGTGTTACAGAAGGTAGATTAGAGGTCTTTAATACAAACTCATGAGCATTACCGGTGGCCAAATCTAACTGTCAACATTTTTGTTTGTTTTTATGGTAGCAGAGGATTGAACCCAGGAGTGACCGACATAAAGTGGCAGAATGGAGAGGCAAGAGCTACACTCAAAGACCAGGTGTCAGTCCTGAAGATTAAGATGTTTCTAGGTGGCCACCAAGTCAGGCTTCTGGGATCACACAGGGGCCACTGAGCCACATCTCAGCCCTTGTTTTTTATTTTCAGAAAGGGTCTTGCAAAATTGCTTAGGGCATTGCTAAATTGCTGAGTCTGGCTTTGAATTTGCGATCCTTCTGCCTCAGCTTCCTGGGCTGCTTGGATTATAGGCATGCACCACCATGCCTGGCCTAACTGCCAACTTTTGCATTAAGTTGAGCATGGCCCCTGTGTGATCCCAGAACCCTGACTTGGTGGCCACCTAGAAACATCTTAGTCTCCAGGACTGACACCTGGTCTTTGAGCATAGCTTTTGCCTCTCCATTCTGCCACTCTTTAAGTCAGGCTCAGGAAGAGGTTAAGGAAAGGGACAGCCTGCCTAGGTGTGGTCCAGAACAGGAAAGGAAACTGAAAAGCCACCAACCAGTCCTTTCATTATTCAGCTTTGCAAATATACTGCTACACTGGCCGCTGGCAACTGCAGTGAAATTGAATTAGAGGAGACAGTTCATTTGTAAAAAGGCTGAGGTGTCTGTGACAAACAGGCTCTGCTGAGTGCTATACAGTGCCTTCTGAATGGGACTGATGAAAGGACAAGAGAATGGAGGTCACCAGGGAGATGCCAGGTCTGCAGGGACCTCTGTCCCCCACCAGGGAAAGGCAGTCCCAGCCACGGACTTCACCTTCCTGTCTCTTGTTAGCATGCTGTTTTTCTAAATCTGTCTCCTCCTTGAAATTGAACAGTTACCACCTACCAACTATTATTTGCTTGGTCAACAACCTATATCACCTCTTTGAACCTCAGGAGTGCATCCAAAAACTAGACTAATAACAAGTACTTTAAAGTCTGCTTCTTAAGCTCATTCGGTGATTGGATTAAAGGCAGTGAAATGAGGCCACATATGTCATGGTGGAAACTCCAAAAACTCTAGCCTCCTGCTGGGGCTGGGCTTTCTACAATAGACGATCTCTTCTTTCAGTGTCAGAAGGATCTTCAGTGAGGAGAAACAAAAGAGCAGTTGGCTTGGTTAGAAAATGCTCCCAAGGAAGGAACTGATTTGTCCTGCTCTGACTGGTGACCTCCTGTAAATATAGACAGCCCTTCTGAGGAGAAGACAGAATGTAGGCCTGGAGGCCTTAGTTCATCGAGGATATGAGGTCGAATTGCAGCAAGGAAGGAAAGCTGCTGCTATGTGAGAGGCCCTTCATATCCCCTCAACCCCAGCCCTGTATGCACAGGGAGAGCTTCCTTTAATGACTGCTCACTAGGTGATTACAAGGAATTAATTCAGTGGAGAAGATAATCAATAGATGGCCCACTGAGAGTGGTCCATTAAAGTAGAACTGCTCTTCTCCTCAGGTGTGATAAATAGTGCATTTAAAGTATTCAATACTATAATAAAGGTTGTAATTAAGTGAAGCAACTTGGCATCTTAATAACTGCATACTTGAAAAGATTTAATCTTCAGACTGAGGCACAGAATAACATTCATAATCCCTCAAATGGGTTTCCTTTCTAGAAGAGAGAAAATAATGGTGGGCTCTCCTCCTGAGAAGCTGACAGGGCAGATCGGTCTCCAGATCTTTGTGGAGTTAAAAGTAAGAGGCGACTTGGAGCTCCTGCCACGGAATCTTTTGTTCTCCCTGTTTCCTGCTAGCTTAATTACTACTGTGTTCCTAGTGGGAAGAAAAGTGCAGAAGCTGGAGCAAGAAGAGAGGCCTGGGGAATGCAGGGCAGGGACCCAGTAAGCCCCAGCAGTATGCAAATCATTTAACAATATACAAAGCACTTCAGGAAGTACAGTTAAGCTTCCCAGACAAAATCATCTCCATTTCTGCTTTTCATTATTAAAAGCAAAATGTTTTCTGCTATCCCTTATCCTTTCACTCTCCACTACCCTTTGCAGAATCTACGTGAACACCCACATACACACACACACACACACACACATACACACACACATACTTAAAATCTGAACTTTTCCATTCCCTGTAGATTGGAAGTTTTTTTAATGTCCTTCATATACCTATTATAACTACAAGTCGTCTATTTAAACATTTGCAAAAGAGAAACATGTTGCTCATTTTCTTCCATCCAAGGGATGTGTGTAAATTACTAGACTTTGAAAATGGCTATTGATAGGGTCAGATAGCCCCAAGACAGGATCGTGAGTCTAAGCAAGGACTCAGCGAAGGAAAGAAAGAAAATGCGTTCATTCTCTCACTTCTTTCTTTGGGTGTACACTGCCTTTGATCATAATCTATGGACAGTGTTTATAGAAAATCATATTAACCAGTCCTGGGAAACATAAGCTCCATAGACAAAGCATCAGCCTGCCAAACCACAGCTGAGCTCTCTCTGCCACTCGGCTCTCCTGCTAATGTGACCCCCAACTGATGGCTCTCCAAATTCTGCATATTATTCTTAGAGATCTCTGAGGGAGATCACAGATTTCACAAGTGAAACAAAATGCTGTGGAGACTGTAGGGAATGTTTTAAAGCTTAAAAACTGTTATTAAAGTTTGACTTCACATTGGGGGGAAACATCTTGGTTCGCATGCTGGTGAGATGACACTTGTCCCTACAGGACACTGCTCCTCCCTGGCTGCCAGGCACACAGTGCTGCCTGGAGATGCCACAGACTTTCTTCCAGCTGCTCCTTTCACCCCCTGAGTTGAGCCTGGAAGGAGAAACTGGCTACCACGGATGCATCAGCCCTGCTTACTCATGGCGGAGCGCAACAGCAAGTCCTGCGGTTTACACAAATGTGCAAATCCTGTACTTTCGGATCAAATGTACTGACTGAGTTGTGTATATCATCCATTTAGCTCTTTAGCACTAAGAAAGAAAAAGAAGTACTGGGGGAGGAGGACGGAGAGGAGGAGAAAAGAGGGACTTAACCAAAAAAGGATGCTTCTGGCAGGGCTGTATTTATGCAAAGTATTGGAATGACTCGGTTGGGCTTGACTAGTCACACCCCTCAAGGTTTTGCTTTCCTCTTTCTGTGCAAAACTCCACAAAAGTAAGTTCCCACACTGGTGAGGGGAACTTGGGTGAGTTCCAGTCCCCACTTGTCTTATCATCTGCGTGTCCTTGCAGTGGCTTGGGCTTGCATCGGATTTGTCAGGAAAAGTGCCCAGCACTGGGGTGATGGGTGGGGAGCACTGAGAGTAAGGGACAGTTAGCTTGGCGGGCCCAGGCTGGGGTATAGAGGTGAGAGGCAGCATCTAAATCAAGCACAGAATTCCCTAAGTGGTGACTTATCTGGTACTCCCTGGAATTTCTGCAAGCAGACTCCAGGCAAGCAAATTGCTACACAGGGGACGTAATACTAGTGAGGGTCCCAGAGTGTGAGGTCACGGCTGGGAAGGTTTTAAGTACTGAGCATAGCATATTCTGCAGCCTCAGCTGTGAGAGAGACCCTGAGCAATGATCACAGTTATCTGAAGGCTTCTGAGAACAGTTCAGGAAGCTCCCCCAATCCCATCCTAGTCAGGCCTCCTCTCTGCCATCATGGAGCAGATAAGAATCCAAATCCCTGGTGGCTTCATTCATTTGTTCAGTATATATTCATTGAGGGCTTCCTGTGCCAGACTCTGTGTCAGATGCTGGGGAGATAGCTCTGACTTAGAAAACTATCATTCTTGTCCTTATGTCCTTTATGAAGTTTAATGTTTATCAAAGGAGATAAGGTGTAGATAAAGTAATATTTAATTTTAATTGAATAACTGGATTAAAGGCAATACTATCATCCTCCAAGAGTGTGGCCAGGCACAGGGCTCTTGACAACTTTTTTTTTTAAAGGAATTCAGGCTTAGTTTGGAGATGGGAGTGTATGTGTAGAGTCAGAGGGGGTTGAAAAGCCATGTGGTCCCCTTCCATAGCTCACCCCTGAGTGCACTGACACACAGAGCTGTGGGCACGTTGCCCATGATCACATGGCTTATTAGGCCCACGAGGACACTTGAGAACATATACCAAACCACATACAAGATGTGAATGCGTATCTTAACACGCACTAATTATATAACGTGCATAATTTTATTAGAGGATAGTGAGAAGCAGAGAAGTCCCAAATCACAGCGGCTGTATTTGTTATATTAGAATGAATTTCTGCACAGTGCATGAACCTGAGCAGTCCTGGGAATTTCCTTCAAACCAAACGATGAAATCGCACAATAATGACCTGACTCGTGTGTTGCGGGGAAGCCATTCAACATTTACTTGCTAGTCCTCGCTTAACTCTTCCGTGCAGCCTCTGCCTTCCTGGGAAAGTGATGTCCAGGTCTCAGAATGATGGAAGGTCTTTTCTTTACTCCAGTACTTCTTGGAGAGACAGAACTTCCATCCAGGCAAAGAAGGCAGGGGAGGGTGCTTTATTTCAATCGAGCTGGAGGGAAAATGATTTAGAGGAAAGTACTACCAGGAAGGACCCAGAGTGTGACCAAACACAATTCTGATATACTTCATGAGCACACCGCCTCCCATTCCAGAGGTCTGAAGTCCCTGGGCCGTCTGGGAAACCCCCTGAGGGCTGGGCTGCTGCTTCTGACGGGAAATGTCATCATACTTCCCCGTGAGGGTTTCCAAGGCCGCTCAGTAGCCTGGATAGTTCTGTAAACACACTGTCTTTTAAGAGATGATTTAAAATGGGCATCAGCAGGCTTGTGTGTAGAATCTTTTAATGCAGTGGTTAAAAACTGGCATTTGCAGCCAAATGGATAGAAATGGAAAAAATTATGCTGAGTGAAATATACCAAACACAGAGACTCAAGGACCAAATATTTTCTCTCACATGTGGAAGCTAGAGTAAATCCTAACACAGGATGAAAGGAAGCTAAGTTTAAGTAACAAACTCACCATAGATGAAACTTTGCATAAGCTAGGGGAACCATACTATGAAGGTGGGGGAAGAAGTGAGGGAGCAAGAGAGAAGGAGGGATAAAGGGGGTTATCAATATAACTGGAAACACTCAACTCCCATGAGAAGCCTAACTATACACAGGAAGGCAGAGAAACTCAGAAATTTCAAAAATTAATATACATGTGTATGTTCATCTCAATTATAGCATGGTGTTATTACAGAGGAGACATGAGATCATGAGATCGGGCAAAGGATGAACGGGGGAGATCCTGGACTAGGATCGGCCTTAACTTACTATGTCAATATCCATGTATGCATGAATATGTAACAACGATTCCCTCCAATACGTAAGACTGTGTCGAACAAATTTTAAAAATACATAAAGTAAATTAATACCAAAACAAAACAAAAAATAAACTGGATGATGAAACAATCTTAACAGAGTGGAAGCTGGCAGAAATGACTTAAATATTTAAATTGTCTAAGTTGTAGGAACTGTGTTTTCAAAGGGTGATGTGGGTGACTACTCTGGCACTAACCCTTCCCCACCTCACAGTTTCACTGCACTGAAGGAGATTCTGACCTGGATTCCAAAGAAGCTTTTGGAACCGGAGGATCCAAGGGACAGATGTCAGGTTTCTGCCACCTGCTGTCTGGAGCCCAGTGATTGCTCAGATACTTTGCTGCCAATAGGGGAAATCACCCAAGAAGCTAACCTCTTCCTGTTTCCTCTGTCCAACCTCTCACAGACCAGGGACAATCTAGAGGGTGTGGAAATAAACTTTTCCTTGAGGGCTGCTTCCCACATTGAGTACTGTTGACTCCCTTGCCTGAACCTATATTACTTAATAGCACACAGCTATGAAAAAGGATCTTAGAGCTAAAACAGAGACACACATTAGGAATTCCAATTAGGAATGTGGAAGGCTTTTAAGTGGGCAAAAAGCATTCCTGGGTGTCCTCTCTAGGGGTCACCTCCATCTTTTATTATCTTGGAATTATTTTACGACTCTGTGAATTGTAGAAAACTGAAAATAATGTAAAGTTTTCTTATCGACAGAGAGGAAAGCAAATGGTGTCTATTGGAATGCTGCCCCACGCCTATCCACCAGATTTTCATCCACGCATTTCAGCATTCGTGATTGCTCATACGTGCCTGCTCTGGATTCACATTTGAGCTAGTTATAACATCTCACTGGCTTTCTCATTAATTAATGAGTTAAATAAAATCTTTGACATTTGTTCATTTGATATTTGTCTGAGTGTCATAATTTAAACTATCTAAAATATTAGCCTTTAAAATAAATGTAAGCCATGTCTCATATAATACAGCTGTGGAAATATTTCTTAATATGGATTGTGTTGAAGCAAGCTGACCTCTATAAACTGCCAAAGTTGATGGCAGAGAAAAACATTATCTACAATAACTGAAATACTTACTGAAAAGGGCCTGGCAAGTCATGGTTTCCAAAATACAGAAAATGCAGGTGAAGGAATCATGTCAAGGGATCAGGAAGCTGGGACTCCCACCCTGATTGGGGACCTGGTCATCATTTCCCATGTGTTGACCATAGCCAGTATTTTCCAAAATAGGTGTCCAATGTAATCTTGTGGACCATTTCCCATCTCAGAATTATGTGACACTTAACTGTTGCCTGCCCAAGTGACATAAGACCTATAAAGCTACCCACAGGAGGCTCCTTGTTTGATTAGAAATAAATAAGCTAAGACCCAATATAAAAGCAGGAGTCATGATGACCTGACTAGATATAGGTCCCCTTTTTTCTCTGTCATTTCATCTTTAATCTTTGTTCACCAATAATAGAAAAGCCAGGGGGAAAAGTGCAAAAAGTACATTACATTTATTTTTGGTTTGTTCTCAGCTGACTTTCAGAAAACTCTACTCACCACAGAGAAAATTTTTAAATTCTCACTTTCAGTTTCAATGTTCAAATCCAAGGCAGACATTCATTATACAAAAGAAAAAAAGGATTACCAAACAGTAAGATCCTATTTTAATTTAACTATACGTATTTTAAATGTGTGGAAGAATATATGCAAGAAATTAACCATCTCTGGTGAATTGTGGGTAATCTTTGTCAGTTTTATTTTTTTGCAAGTTATTTAATTGTTTTTTTTCAAATGTCCTACAATAAAACTGCTACACTGATAACATGAGAAAAAAACAAAAATAGGTAAGCTGAGTGTAATCAGTTTAATCCAACAGTCTATTAGACAAGCTGTTTAAGTTAGCAAGAAAGAGACCTACATCCTATGAGGTGATGGATTTTTTTTCTTTTTTCTTGTTAAATAAAAAGGGGTATCACAGCAAGTGGTCTCATCAGCTGGACTGTCATCACTGGAGACTAAATTTCTAAGACCGGGGAATAGGGCACATCTCCATGAGAGTTACACAAGACCATTCTCAGGGAACTGTATCCCAGGGAAATGATTGACATTATAACTCAGAATTTGTCATAGATTCATGATTTTGAACCATAGGGTAATTGTTTTCAGATATCCAGCCTTAAAGTTGCTCTCGCCTGGTCAGTGAAAGAAGAGGTATCAAAATCTTTCATGTATTACCAAATTCAGAGAGACTGAGCATTTTTCACAATTAATAAGAAAATGTCTAGGAATAAGGAAACGACCAATTTGAAACAGACTGATATCTGAATGAAAGAGTAAGAGGATTAGCAAAAGACAGAGAATCGGGATGACAATCCCTAAGGAAGGATAACGACAGAGATAGTTTACTATTCCTGAGGAGAATGGATTAAATTTTAACATCAGAACCATACTGTATATTTTATGTTGCCATCTGGTCCATAACTGAGCCCCCAGTAAGGGCTTAGATTCAGTACAAACCAAAACTTCAGGGATGCATAGTGGGTAAACTTCAAGCAATCATTGCAGTTACAGAGCTTGCCTGGCATGCGCAAGTACACAATTCTCTCTCTCACACTGTCCCTCTTTCTTCAAAAAAAGAAAAAAGAAAAGAAAGAAGAAAGAAAGGGAAGAAAATTGGGAACTTTGAGGATGACCACTGAACCCTGAATCTCAAATTCCTAAGCCAGAGAAAACAGTCTCTTAATACCTCCCTTCACCCAAACCCCCATTCAGGATGAGGCAACATCCCTTCCAAGCAGGAGCAGGACAGTTTAGGGAATAGGTAACTTCCTTAGGCATGAAAGTTTCAATGCTGATGCCAAATTGACTACCCAGCCACCCTCATCTGGACCAGTTCCACAAGTTAAAGACAGAGAGATCTGTATAACACACACCAAGTGATAATAACAGTAATGACAAAGGAACACACACACACACAAAATCTAAAGTCAGCACTGCTTTGAAAATGTACAGGATGCCTTGAAAGGGTATTTCTTTCCTTTCATTTCAGAGAGAGATGTTTGATATGGAGAGGAAATGTATTGTACGTTGGAGGAAGATCAAGTGAGAATTTATAATGAAATGGGCAGTACAAGAAAATGGGACCCACAAGTTCTACAGGGAACTTCTTTGCACCAAGGGACTTTGTCCTATGGCCAATAGTATGGTGGCCAGGAGGACATCTTTGGCAGTAAATGACTGAATTATTTCTTCCACAAGCATGTGAGTGACAGATTCTGTGTTTTCCCTGGACTCACAGAGGGGATGAGGGATGGCAGAAGATCTTGGAGCTATCTAGGGACAAGGCAGGGAGTTACTCTTCCTTTTCTCTTGGACTGAATTGTGATGTACCCTGGATAAACATCTTTTAATCTAGTGGCTTTGACTGTTCTCCTATGGTATACAGATGCATCTTGACTTATGATGGTGTTAGGTCCTGATAAATGCATTGTAAGATGAAAATACTATAAGTCAAAAATTCATTTAATCCACCTAACCTACCGACCATGATAGTTTAGCAACACAGGGAGCTGCGGAGTACCAGTTGTTTACTCTTGTGATCATGTGGCTGATTGGGAGCTGCAGCTCACTGCCACTGCCCAGCTCCACACAGGAGCATGACACTGCATTTGGCTAGCCCAGGAAAACATCAAAATTCAAAATCCAAAATATGGCTTCTTCAGCATTCACTTCACTTTTACACCATTCTAAAAATTTTAAATCGGGGGACCCCAAGATGGCTACCACCCCACCAACAGTGAATCCGAGATGCTCCTGAGAATCACCTCATGCTGCAGGAGTGCACGTGGATTCCCACAGTAGGACAAAGCTCCCAGTGTGGGGGAACATTACCCCCCACTAATTTTTTTAACTCCAAAGGAATAGCGTGGTGCATTAACGAATATAAAGGAGGAAGTTTGTGGCACCCGCACAATCAGCCCCACACCTTGGGGGAGGAGAGCTAATCCGGAGGGGAGGAAACAGAGCAAGTTTCCTAATCAAATACCCTAATCCAGCCTCGAACTCCCTGAACTGATCGCTCTTAATTTATATGAACTTGGCATAAAGCTCTGGGAAATAATCGCTCACATTAGCGAACTTACACTGTTCGTGCGAGCAGCAGCATCCGGCTCGCCATTGTGAGGTTTCCATGAGGGCGGGGCTTGTTGCTCAGCAAAAACGGTTTTGGGGTCTCAACCGCCACAGTCAGAAAATCAGAATCTACTGCCCCAAGATTTGGCCATTTACCAAGGGGTCTATGTGGTGCTGGGATCTCCCTCTCCACCTCCAGTCGCTGCCGGCGGAGCCGGGGGAGGAGAGGATTCGACACAAGATCTTTAACTCAATCACAGCGGACAACAATTCTCCACCCGTGCTCACGGTTTTCAAGAGCTGATTTTAAAATCCTTTAATATGATCACTCACACCAGCGTGCGAGAGCGGGGCGGGTCGCTCAACAGCAACTTGGGGCCTCCGTCCCCACTACCAGAAAGAGAGAAGTTACCACCAACCCCCACCTGGCCGTCTGCCCTGAGGGCTGTGTGGAACTGTGAATCCCCCCTCCAGCTCACAAACCTCTCGGATGGTGACCTTCTGCCCGCCCCTCTACATGCCCGAATAGGAGGAGTCTCTGAACAGAGCTCGCTGCAGCAGGGCACATCCTTCACAAGAGGACCGTCTGCTTCAGCCTCTGTAAAATGGGACCTGTAACTCTCTAACAAGGCAAGGTCTGATATCAGCCTCAGGAAGCTTTGAACAAAAGGGACAGCGTGGGCTTCCCATTAGCATTTGAGCCCTGGGCATAGCCAAGGCTACATAGGCCTTGACCTCTCCAGGTGGGCTCCCCCTATTGCTTGCAACTGAGAACCACATAAGCACTGGCACAATCTGGCCCATCCTTCGCAGGTTTCTGTCAACCCCACAGAGCAGCTCTTGGGACTTCTGAAGATCATAAGTCACATAGAGTGGGTTGCCAGTGATCCTGAGGCAGCGAGTTTCAGGCTGGCCACTCTCCTTGGATCAGAGACCCACACATCTACACTACGATCAACTAGATTGTCTAAAACTTCTGAGCCCCAGGCCCAAGAAATTCTATAGTGTGGACAGGCAGAAAGTAATCACCTCAGGATTACAGCCCAGGGGGAGCTGAAATCTATCCTCGCAAGAAATGTGAGACGGCAGGTTCTTCTACTCCTTTGCAACAGAAAACTTTGAGGAGATTCTCTAAGAAAATCCAGATCACCGGACTTATCCAAACTGCTTCTCCCCTGACAAACTCAATTGTGAAGAATTCCCAGTGAGATGACAGATTTGAACACGTACCCGCACAAGACCGTGCTATCTGTAGAAACAGACACTCTTCAAAACAGGTTCTTGCTTGCTATTATAATATATGGTGAGAGCTCTCTCAAAGAAAACTGCTACTATTGGTGCTAGTCATCAGCACATCTGTTTTAGTTGAAGCAGACTAGTATCTGCACCTATAGCCCCTCAAGCTCTCGCAGAACAGTCTGGCATCTTTAGGTCTGTCTTGACCAAATAGCTCCACATCATAACAAAGCAAAGCCATAACAAGCTCCAATAACTCTGCCAAGAGTAACAAGGTTGAACTACAAGACACAATTTCTGATTCTGAAAATGAGGAAAAGGGGAAATAACTCCCCTCCTCAACCCCACAGCTCTCCATCCAAGGATCCCATACCCAGGGCCCTAGATGAAAACCAAAGATATTGTATCAGCATTATGATTAGTAATTCAATCAGAGTTGAGAGATGAAATAAGGAAAGAGATCAGAGAACAATTTCAAGAGATGAGAGACAACTTTTACAGGGAAATAAGGGAGCGATTCCATGAGATGAAAGATCAGCTATACAAAGAAATAGACATTTTGAAAAGAGATGTGACAGAACTATCAGGATTGAAAAACACGGTTAGCCAAATCAAATATTCACTGGAAGATACCAACACCAGAGTATACTCTACTGAAAATAGAACTTCAGCTCTTGAAGAATGAACATCGGAAAATGAAGATTGGCTAAACAATGTCAAATTCAAGGAAGACAAACAAGATAAGCAGCTTATATTACATAATCAGAACTTTCAAATAATATTTGATGAAATGAGGTGTAATATTCTGAGAGTCATTGGCCTGGAAGAAAACTCCAAATAGCAAACAAGAGGCATCAAGAACCATTTAAGAGAAATCATAAACAAGAACTTCCGTATCTTACAATTGATCTGGAAAATCACATCCAAGATGCTTATAGAACACCACATAGGCCTAATCAAATGAGAAACTCACCAAGACATATCATATACAAAATGAATAACAGAAATTAAAGAGAGAATTCTAAAAGCAGCTAAAGAAAAGCCCCATATCACATTCAGAGGTAAACCAATTCGGATCACTATGGAATTTTCAGAGCAAACAATGAAGGCCAGAAGAGCTTGGAACAATATCTTTCAAGTGTTGAAAAATAACAACTTCCACCCAAAGATAATATACCCTGCAAAACCCAGTTTCAAATGTGATGGGGAAATTAAATACTTCAATGATAAACTCAAGCTAGCAAGATACATGAACACAAATCCTTCACTACAGAATATTCTCAAGGATGTTGTTCTCCATTCAGAAGAAAATGCCAATGATACCCTAAATCCTTAAACAAGGGTGATTCAATAATCACATTACACACAAATTGACTTCCAAGATGACTCAAAACTCTGTAATTGTTACAAAGTCTGAGACTCAGCCTCCCGTATCTATTCTAACTTTGAATGTGAATGGTCTCAATGCCCCAATTAAAAGACACAGAATGGCCCATTGGATCAAAAAACAAAATCAAACAATATGTTGCCTGCAAGAGACACATTTGACACTCAAAAATAGACACAGGCTGAAAGTGAAAGTATGGCGAAATGTCTACCAGGCCTGCAGCCCAAAAAAGCAAGCTGGCGTTGCAATTCTAATTTATGATAAAATTAATTTCCAACTAAAACTAGTCAGAAAGGACAAAAAGGGACACTTTATCATACTAAAAGGTACAGTCCATCAAGAAGATATAACGATAATTAACATTTATGCCCCCAATTACAACCCCCCCAAATATATGGAAAAAATACTTAAGGACATTAATCCCTCATTGATCTCAACACAATAATTCTGGGGGACTTCAACATACCACTATCAACTCTAGACAGATCATCAAAACAAAAAACAATAAAGACATCTCCAATCTGAACAACTCTATTAATCAATCAGGCTTAACAGACATCTACAGAATATTCCATCCTAAGAAAGATGAATTTACCTTCTTCTCAGTGGCTCATGGATCCTTCTCTCTAAAATAGACCACATCCTAGTTCACCAAGATAATCTTAGCAAATATAAAAAAGTGGATATAATCCCATGTATTCTGTCAGATCATAATGCTATGATCTTAGCAATCAACAACAAGAGAAACAACAGAAACTACTCAAACACTTGGAAATTGAATAATTACCTCTTAAACAAATGATGGGTAAAAAAGGAAATGAGAGCAGAAATTAATAAGTTCTTGGAATTGAATGAAAATGAGGAAACAACATACCGAAACCTCTGGGACAGTATGAAGGCTTTCTTAAGAGGTAAATCTATAGCACTGAGTGCATACATCAAAAATCTAGAAAGAGACCAGATAAATAGCCTTATGCTTCAACTCAAACGACAACAAAAAGAGGAACAATCCAACCCCAAAGCTAACAGAAGACAGGAAATTACCAAAATCAGAGCTGAAATCAATGAAATTGAGAACAAAAAAACTATACAAAGTATTAACAAAACTAAGAGTTGGTTCTTTGAAAAAATAAACAAAATTGACAGACCCCTTGTCAACCTCACTAACAGGAAGAACGAAATAAAGCAAATCAACAAAATCAAAGACGAAAATAGGGATATCACCACAGACTCATCCAAGATCCAGAAGATTATCAGATCCTATTTTGAAAATTTATACTCTGCCAACTTTGATAACCTGGAGGATATGGACAGGTTCTTGGACATATAAGACATCCCCTCTTTATCACAGGAGGACATTGAAAATCTAAACCAACCTATTACAGATATTGAAATTGAAGCAGCAATCAAAGCTCTCCCGAAAAAGAAAAGTCCAGGTCCAGAAAGATATATGGCAGAATTTTACCAAGCCTTCACAGAAGAACTAACATCGATCCTCTGCAAGCTCTTCCAGGAAATTGATAGAGTGGGAAAACTCCCAAACACTTTTTATGAAGCAAATATTACACTGATTCCAAAACCCAACAAAGACATGTCAAGAAAGGAAAACTACAGACCAATTTCCCTGATGAACATTGATGCAAAAATCCTTAATAAAATTTTAGCTAATTGGATACAAAAGCATGTTTAAAAGATAATACATCATGATCAAGTGGGCTTCATTCCAGGAAAACAAGGCTGGTTCAACATACGCAAATCAATAAATGTAATTCACCACATAAACAGAATTAAAAACAAAAATCATATAATCATCTCAATTGACTCAGAGAAGGCATTTGATAAAATTCAACACCACTTTATGCTCAAAACTCTGGAGAAGATAGGGATCAAGGGAAGATACTTTAACTATCAGATCCTTTTATGACAGACCCATAGCCAACATTATCCTCAATGGAGAATAAATTGAAAGCATTTCCACTGAATTCAGGTACTAGACAAGACTGCCCGCTTTCCCCATTCTTATTCAATTAGTCCTTGAAACCCTAGCCAGAGATATTAGGCAAGACAAGGAAATTAAAGATATTTGTATAGGAAAAGAGGAAGTTAAGTTATCCCTATTCACTGACGACATGATTCTGTACCTAGAAGACCCACTAACATCGGCCAGGAAACTCCTAGAGCTTATAGGAGATTTTAGCAAAGTATCTGGCTACAAGATCAACTCCAGTAAGTCACTAGCTTTCCTTTACTCCAGCAACAAATCTGCAGAAGAAATCAGGAAATCTCTCCTATTTACCATCACTTCCAAAAAAATGAAATACTTGGGCATTAACCTTACAAAGGATATTAAGGACCTCTACAAAGAAAACTATCAAACACTAAAAAAAGAAATTACAGAAGACCTGAATAGATGGAAAAACATTCCATGCTCATGGTTAGGCAGAATCAATATAATAAAGATGGCCATTCTACCCAAAGCCCTTTACAGATTCAATGCAATCCCCATCAGGATACCCATGGCATTTTTCAGAGATATAGATAAAGCAATTCTCAAGTTCATATGGAACAACAGGAGACCCAGACTGGCCAAAACACTACTCTATAGAAAAGAAGAAATAGGGGGCATCTCAATCCCTGACCTGAAATTATGTTACAGAGCTGTAGTAGCAAAAACAGCATGGTATTGGTATCAAAACAGAACTAACTGAAGACCAGTGGAAACAATATAAGATCCCGAGACAAACCCCCATATCTTTAACTATTTGATATTTGATAAAGGGGGCAAAAACATAGTATGGAAGAAAGATAGCCTGTTCAACAAATGGTGTTGGACAAATTGGACAACCATGTGTAGACAACTGAAGCTGGATCCTTATCTTTTACCCTGCACAAAAATTAAATCAAATTGGGTCAAAGATCTGGATATTAAGCCAACAACTTTAAACTTACTAGAAAAAGAAGTAGGGTCAACACTACAGGACATAGGAGTCGGCAGCGCCTTCCTTAACAAAACTCCCATGGCTCAAGCAGTAAAGTCAAGAATAAATGAATGCGATGCAATTAAACTAAAAAGTTTTTGCACAGCTAAAGATCTAGTCAAGAGCATCAAGAGAGAATTTACAGAATGGGAGAAAACCTTTGCCTGCTACACCTCGGACAGAGGGCTGATATCCAGAATATACAAGGAACTAAAGAAACTAAACACCAAAATCACAAATAATCCAATCAATAAATGGGCTACAGATCTTAAAAGAAACTTCTCACCAGAGGAAGTCCAGAAAGCCCATAAATGTATGAGAAAATGCTCTACATCATTAGCTATAAAGGAAATGCAAATCAAAACTTCAATGAAATACCACCTCACTCCTGTTGGAGTGGCAAAAATGAAAAATTCGAACCACAACAGATGCTGCAGGGGCTGTGGGAAAAGAGGAACACTGTCACACTGCTGGTGGGACTGCAAACTGGTTCAGCCACTATGGAAAGCAGTGTGGAGAATCCTCTAAAAATTAAGGATGGAACCACATTACGACCCAGCTATCCCCACCTTCTGGGTATTTTCCCAAAAGAGTTAGAATCAGCATATTATAGTGATGTGGCTTCCTCAATGTCTATAGCAGTTCAATTTACTATAGCTAGATTATGGAACCAACCCAGATGCCCCTCACTTGATGAATGGATACAAAAACTTTGGTACATATATACAATGGAATACTACTCAGCCATTAGAGAAGATGATATTATGGCTTTTGAAATCAAATGGATGGAGATGGAAAGAATTATGCTAAGTGAAGTATCCCAATCTCAGAGACTCAAGGGCCGAATGGTTTCTCTCATCTGTGGAAGCAGCAAGTTAGACGGCTAAGCTAATAATAACTTCAAATTGTATGATTCTTAATGCAACAGGGAGATGACTCCCTAGGATAGTTGGAGGCGTAGGATAGGGAGCAGGGTGCAGGGAGGGCTTAGGAAGAACACCTAGGAGACTGGAGGGTGGGAATATGGGGGAATCATCTTAGAAGGAAATCTCTGACCTCCACAAGCTATCCATTTAACTCAGGGGCTCTTCTGGGGGAAACAGCAACATGGGGAACCCAAGCTGGGCATCCATGACATGGTATTAGCCCTGGATAACTAAGTATATATACATTTGTTCTTGAATGTTTGATAATGTTTCCCCCTCAATTGTAACTGTATATCCATCTAATAAAAAAAGGAAAAAAATTTTAAGTCAAACCATGTATGACATGACTGTATTCTAATGTCACTCATAAATTATATAATAAAATAATCCCTTCATATATGAGATAACTAGGTATATCACATTGAAAATTTCTATAAATTCTCTAGTGCCCACTTTCACATAAAAATGTTGGAAAGACAAAGCAGTATCACTTCTAGGAAAGCAATAAAATCCAATATAAAATTCATGAATTTTAAAGGTACTTTTACTCTTTGTGAAATAATTCCACCTTTAGAACCCTATCCCAAGGAAATAAGACTAAATACAAATATCTAGGCACAAAGATGTTTATCTAAAATTACTTATAAAACTCAAAACCTGCTATCAATCTAAATACCTTTAAATTGGAAATTTGTTAAGTATTTTATGAAAATCACCCTAATGCATAAAGAAACTATTAAAATTGTGGTTATAAAGAGCTTTTTAAATTATCACTGGGAAGTTGGGCACAGTGGCACATACCTGTAATCTCAGCAGCTTGGGAGACTGAGGCAGGAGGATTGCAAGTTTGAGGCAAGTCTCAGCAACTTAGTGAGGTACTGATCAACTTAATGAATCCCTGTCACAAAATAAAAAAGAAAAAGGTCTGGGGATGTGGCTCAGTAGTAAAGCACCCCTGGGTTCAATTGCTGATTCCAGAAGAAAAAAAATCACTGGGAAATGTCTATGATACAATTTCTAAAAAGAAAAAAGCAAGTTAGAAAAAATTTAATATTCAGTATAAACTCTCAGCTATATAAAATAATATGCATTATGCATAGAAATGGGAAATAGGTTAAAAATTATTATCTGAGTGATAACATTATGAGTTTTATTCCATTTCCTTTTTTACATTTTATTTTTATTTTTCCAAGTTTCTACAATAAGTAAGCAATTAATTTATAATCCAAAAAACAAGTGTGTGTGTGTGTGTGTGTGTGTGTGTGTGTGTGTGTGCAGATCTATTTCTATGTGCACTGGTCCACACACACATTAGGTGCCTCGACAAGAAACAGCTCTTGCCTTACATAATGGCTGCCTCATGTGTTACAAGCTCAATATTCTCATTACTTTTCTTTTCTAGCTTGAAGAATGACTGTAGACATATTTGTTCAATTCCTTTTATTCCCTTTCCCCAGAAAAAAAACCCACACCCCCACATTCCCACACCATACGCACACACAGCGACAATCGTTGCATGCGGAGACCTGAGATCTAATGGGATGAGGTTTATAAAACTGCCTCTGTGTGTTCTCGGGCTCTCCCCTCCTCCGTGCCTTTCTCTCTTCACTTCTCTCTCACTGTGGTTTTTCCACGCAGGTGTCAGGAGGAGGATGGGGTGGGGGAGGGCACAGCAAGGCCAGCAGATTCCCTTGGCTGGCAGACGGTGAGCCCAAGGCTGCTGAGTGGGTCGGGTGGGTGGAGAAGGCCTGGGAGGCGGCTGCAGGCGTTTGGCTCAGCACAGGGGCCATTTGGAGCTGCAGCAGGCTCCGCAGCAGGGAGGACCAGCATCCTGAGAAGCTGGCCGTCAGGAAGGCCAAGGTGCAGGGCGCAGCCTGCGGGCCTGTCCTGTCACACACAGGAGCAGCCAGGGCTGTTCTTTTTCTGAGGTCTGTGGGTTGAGACAGCTATTTCCTCTCTCCTTTCCCTATATCCTGCCTTTGGGTAAAACAGAGGACACAGATTCCTGTGCCTCAGGATTCGGCTGTTATATAAGTGAGGCAGGTTCAGAGTGATGAAATACAGAGCAACAGGGACGGTGGCGTGCTGGGGACTGTGCTCTCTGAAGTGGTCCAGTGCAATTGCCTGCCAGCATTTTCACTCAGTAGGTATGAGGCCAAGGGTTGCAGCTCTTCCAATTTTTCCTGAAGAAAAAAAAAATTCCAGAGGAGTTCTGAATTCTTAGGGGGGTGTGTGTGTGTGTGTAAGTGAGCTAATCTTTAAAATATCGACTCAATTTTTTAAAAATACCAAAACACTGTGTGTGCCAGATATAACATGTGCCTGGATCTAAGATATGGACCCCTGGTTTAGGACTCTGAAATAAAAACCATATTAGACGGTTTCCTCTGCCTTTATGGCTGGTAAGAAATGCATTGTCTCTTCTAAAGAGACTCATATTTAGTTCCTATTATGTACAGAGCATTATTGGTTACACCAAAAGGGATTCATGATAAATATTAGGTTGTTCCCTGCCTTCTGGGAGCTTAAAATATTTTGGAAGCAATAAAATTTTCACCAGGAAAGTTACATAATTGTGTTGTATAGAATTCTAGCATCAGGACAGTAGATCAGATCAGATTCACCAAAGTCACCTTAAAAAGGAAGAATGGCTTTTAGATCTACAGCAAAACTCCAATGTAGTAAAACTGGTGGTGAAAAGTAGCTAAGGTATTGTTCATCTTTATATTCCCAGAACTTGGCAGCAGCAGATAATGTTCAACAAATATTTCTTGAATAAAAAGATAAAATGAATGAGTTTAGGAGACAAAAAGGCAATCCTCTGAGCTTAGATAAGTGAGGACATAAAAAGACAAACATTCATTATCAACGTAATTTTTCTCAAGAGAAAAACACTGGAATGGGGGGCAGAGCATTTGGCTACTAGGGCCCCCACTGCTGCCAGGGAGCAGGGTGTACAACCAGTTCTCACTGTGACCTATATAACAGTTCGTATGCAATTTGCCCTCTGTGCTGAAATGTCTGGTGCAACTCCTAATGACCAATTAAGCTTTTTGACATTTTTTTTGACATTTTGTTTCAGGGAGAAAGAACACTTGATAGGGACCTATACTCTGCTCACGTGAATGGCCCATGTCCCTTCATAATGAGAATTCTGATTCACACATGGGTGTTTGGATTATTTGGTTATCAGCCCTCTGTCTCCCTGGGTCCAATGCTACTCTTTGGGATCCTATCTTGGCAACAGCTATCAACCTCCTCGATGGTGCTCTGATTCATTCTCCCTTTACTTTGGAACCACCAAATAAGACTAAAGGAAGGTTCTGACAGCTTGCACAGTCGCAGATGACAAGGGAGCAATTGTTAGTTTGGGGTGGTCAAGGGAAGCTCAGAAAGGAAGGGAATCCAGGAGTGGGTCTTTAAAACAGAACCAATTTTGTAAAGATGGAGAGGACAGGAAAAAGATAATGCAGAGGAGATAATGCAGAGGGTGGAGATAAAATCCACTTGCTCTATCAGAAAGTTTTTTGTTTGGTTGGTTTTTTTTTTTTTTTTTTTTTTTTTTTTTTTTTTTTTTTTTTTTTTTTTTTTTTTTTTTTTTTGAGAAGAGTGAGAGACAAAGTTGTTTAGGTCAACCTAAAAGCCAGGATGAAGAAGGGCTTGGACTTTATCCAACAGAGTGATCAAGGAGATACAAAAGGTCTGAGGGAAAGAATGACAGGGTGAAATTGGTGTTTTACCTAGATCCTTTGATATGAGGAAGAAGGGCTTCATTGCATCTCATTATTGTTCAGAATTAAGGAATCAATACTGAAGGGCTCTGCGGGAGTCAACAAGGGCCCTCCGTAAGGATGTGAGCTGACTGTGAATGCCCTGTCTCCAGGAGACAGGTGGACAATCCCAGAACACAGTGACCCCTGGATTGCTGGAACAAGCTCAGACAGGAAGATGGCAACATGAGAAATACCATGGTGAAATCAGACCCTGTCATTATTAATAGCCCATCTCTGTTGACTTGATGAATTCAAAGTTTAAGGTTTTGTTGTTGTCGTGGACAACATTTCCAACACAGTCATTTTCAAGTCCTCAGCCTTTGGTGATGCCAGGATATCAAAGTTACAGTCACGCAATTCCCCAAATTTTTAAAATTAAAGACAACTTCCACCAGGTGCGGTGGCACACACCTGTAGTCCTAGTGGCTTGGAGGATTGCGAATTCAAAACCAGACTGAGCAACTTTGCAAGGCCCTAACCAACTTAGCCAGACTGTCTTTAAAAATAAGAAAAAAAGGATTGGGGATGTAACTCAGTGGTTAAGCCCTTCTGTGTCCAATCCCTCATACCAAAAGAAATTAAAAATTAAAATAGCTTTTAATGGGCCTCCTGGCCACAGTTTCACAAAGAATTCTGAGTGATCAGCAGAGACAGGCACTCACAGGGCCACTTACACTAGCTGAGGAACTTGTACACGTCACAAACATCTGGAGCTATAGTTTTTAGTCTTGAGCCCTGAACTCATTCTTTAAAGGAGAAGTCATCTACAATTTGAATTGTGAAATAGATGAAAGGATTGAGGCACTGGATTAGAGTATGAGAGAGTCCCTTCTGATGGGCTTTTGCCCACCATTCTTTCCACAGTGAACACACATCCACCTCTGAGTTGCTTGTGCCCAAAATCATGGTTCTCTAGAACATACTGGGAAAACACCTGGGCTAAACTATGGACCTGCAGAACAAAACTTAGTTTAGCTATGGTCCAGAGTAGTAAAAGCAATTATAATCACACCTTTAGGTAATATTTATTTTTTATTTGCCCAAGACTATTCTAAGCAGTTTATAAGGATGAATTCATTGAGTTCCTACAACAACAACCTATGAGATTAGAAACCATTACCCCTATTTTGCAGATGAGGAAACCAAGGTCAAAGAAAACATAGCACCTTGCCCAAGCTAGAAAGTGGTAAAGCCAGACTTTGACCCCAGGAAGACAGATTTTGGAACCAGCCTTCTGAATACTCCAGTCTAATTAGTTCTGCCTCGTTACCTTGGTTGAATTATTCAAAGTGCAGGATTTGTGCACATGTGACTAATTTTAGTTTTCTTCCCTTTCCCTAAAAAGAAAGGAATGGGCAAAGGAGCCAATCGGGGTCCACGAGGGTCTGGAGACAAGGCCAGGTTTCTTCTGCCCCTCTTTGCAACAATGGAAAACAAATGACTCCCCTAATAGTGTCAGGGCTATCTGACATCTCTGCTCTGTGTTTCACAGGAGGAGGGAATGCAGCACTGAAGCATAGCTATAAATATCAGAGTTAATGAGGGAGGACTCCTGGAGACCTAAATGAATCCATTTTATGGGTTTGTCATACATCAGGTTAATATGATTCTGACAAATAATTATATTGAAAACTGGACAGGGACTAAGAATGTTGTTATTCCTTTTGAATGTTCCAGCAGAGTCTTCAGGCCAATTAAAGGATGGTGATACCAGCACAGAAGTGCAGAGCAAAACTATTACAATTTGTGGCATTTAGACAAAGGAGCTTACAGCCTGCACCCACCCTGGCAGGGGCAACATGATTGTCATTCTCTGATTCCTTAATGAGCAGAAAAGTTCCTTCGTATAGATTATGGTGCACTTAGACCTACTGTGGATACAGGAGAGGGGGATGAAGGCAGAATGGAATATTAATGTGGATTTTCTTTTCTTTTTTTTTTAACATCAGTTATAAGGTATTCCACAGGGAAGGACATATAGATTGGGTGTGTCCTGGAAATCGGTTTTCAGTTTGAGTATGTCAAGCCATTATGGCAGCTTCGGGTTCAGCTAGAAGGATGACTTATTCTCTCTTGGGTTAATTACAGTGGCCTCTGAGAGCAAAGGTCTTCTTAGTGAAGGAAAGAAGAGAGAGAGGGACACTATGTAGCTGTGACATTTGCCATCATGTAATTGGGTTGCCCTGAAGTCCTGGAGTAGTGTTCCAGTCGGGACAGCAGCCACTCACAGGAGGAGCTGACCTCAGGGAAGACATTCAAGTTCATGGGCCTCTCTCTATCACTTCAGGTTGTTCACTGCACACAGGCACCACACCAAGGGATGCAGAGGAACTAAACTTCACCTCTGATCTGTTTGACCAGCCTCACCGCCTGGAGGACAAGAGACGTTTTCCAATTTACATGAGAATGCCATCTGAGTTAGCAGTGGCTCTCAGCTCACCCAGTGTGGTCAGGACCTACTTCTTGGGCAGGTAGAACAACTTAAAAGCACAGCTTTCATTTGTCTTTCTAGTGCTCCCAAGAAACTTCCATTTGCTCTGTTTTCCTCAGCCTGGTCATGCTCTGCCTCCTCTCGTATGGTATAAAGAAGGTAACAGAGGAGACAAATAGTCATGGCTACACTCAGAACAAAATCCCATTTGGCCACAGATTTATTTCTTTTCATCAGTACGATCCTTTCTCCGCTTCTCTTAGCATTCCTCCCCTCCCCAATAGCTTTCCAGCCAGGAAATGCAAGTGAGATATTTCTTCAACTGTGCACACCAAAGCCTTCTTCCCAAGACCTCAGTTAATCTGGACCTTGGGCAAGGTGCGATTTAGGGAAATTGCCTCAGCAAGAAAGCTGCTCAAATGCTGTTTCTCACCAATTAATCAATCAAAGCTAAAAGTACAGACTTGAATACAGAACTTTTCTTCATAACATCCTCTAAAGCAGCTCTGTGCTAAATTGCTTAGCTAAATTCACATTCAGATAAGTGTGTCAACTTCTAGGAGAAAGCAAGCCAAAGTATTGCCAGGAGGAAAGTCTCAGTTCTTGAAGACACCTACTCCCTCCACCCATCCTGAAAGTTGCTAATTGTGTAAGAGCCTTCAGGTTACTGAACTTTGGTCCAGGGACTCTGTCAGGGTTCCCCATTCCCATGTGGATCTGGTCAGTTCCAACTACCACTCAATCTGAGCCTGTGGCTCGAGCAAATCATCCCACAAACAGGAGAGACCCAACTAAAGCTTAGACCTCAAACCTGGTATCTGGAGAAAATTTCTTTCCTTTTTTCCTTCCTAAGAAAGTGTAATGTCAGGCTGGAGTGGTGGCTCGGCGGTTACGGTGCTTGCCTGGCACGCGCAAGTACATGGGTTCAAACCCCAGCACCCACGTACACAACTAAGTGTCAGAGCAACGAAAGCCCTGTGAAAAACTCAATAAAAATTGATTCTCTCTGTCTCTGTCACTCACTGTCCTCTCTTAAAACAAAGAAAAAAGAAAACAAAAAAGAAAATGTAATCTCATATGCATTTCTGAAGAGTGGATATGCAGCATAAGATAAACTTATTTTTATCTAGCTGAACCTCCTCCTGGGTTTCCCGGCCAACTTTTGCACCTCATAAAGTAAGCACAATTCCCATTCATCCCCCCAGCTCCAAATCCATCATTACTTGGCTCCGGACAAATGGGCAGGTGGTGCTGCACAACAGGGCTTGGATGAGCTCCTTTTTCCTTCCTGGACGGAAGAAGTAGGATTAACTTAAAATCTTTTCTATTAGTGAATGACAGGGCAGACAACTGGCAGGTTAGTGTGAATTTCATCCTGGGGGGAAATATGGGTGTGACTATTAGAACAGTCTTGCTGTCTCCATCAGGGCAAGTCTGGAATCCTTCACACTGACCACTATCTCTTTCATGGGTGGTCCAGGCTGGCTTTGTTAGATGGAAATGAGAGACTACAAATATATGTGGGTGGGAGGGGATGGCGTGTGGGCAATTGGAAGGGCAATAATATGTCTTGAAAATGGGCCCCTGATCATAAATATGAAGTCCTATTACAAATTACTTATTTTTAGCTTTGTTTCCTTTGAAATACTGAATTTTGGGGGATGTCAGCAAAGTTGACTCAGGAAAGGGAAACAGATAAACAGACTAGATTTTCTGTAAAATGAATAGAGCTTCCATCCCCGCATTTGGTTGGGCCTCTGTGAGCACTGAGAGTCGCTGAGTTGTAGAGTGTTCTAGGTGAGGAGAAGCAGCCAGGCTGTGGTTAGAGTATTTCTGTACAAGCATGCACGAATTTCAAAGCTGTTGAAGCTTTTCCATATGAGTGCACACACTTAGCTGCCAGGTCTTTGTGTTGCTAAGAGGTGGTCATGAAATGACAGTGTCTGAGGAATGATCCCTTTCTTTGGCATCTGCAACCCCTAAGGTATGGTCTGGAGCTAGAAGAGGAAAGAATGGTTCTGCTCTGCAGATCAATGTCAAGTGCAAAGGTTCCCTGAGGTATATTGGTTGTGCCGGGTGGGTATTGCCTTTAGAAAGGGTGTCTCCTCCTTAATAGGATTCAGAACTTTCTGTCTCTGATAATTAATGATGGTCCTAGGGCTTATCTACACTTGAGAATATAATGCATGGAATTCAGTGATTACCACTCTATCAGATGACCTTGAATAGAGAGGAGAAAAACTACCTCTTCCCATGAAGAACATCACTGACAGGCCTGACTTGGAATGTCAAGTCCATCCTGAAGTACCCAAAAGTCCCTGCAGTTACTACTTCCTGGGACAAGAATGGGATAGATCCTAGGCCAGAACAATTCTGGACGGGACATAGATTTTTCTTAGAAGGGATGTATATATGAATCTGCTAAGTTAGTATTTGTGAAGGGCCTAAGATTTTCTCTTATTTTCAAGCTAACAAATTCACTGGCCATAGTTTTATTTATATATATATGTGTGTGTGTGTGTGTGTGTGCACATATATATGCATATATACACACAAATATATTTATATATACACACAAATATGCTTATATATACACACAAATATATTTATATATACACACAAATATATTTATATATGCATATATACACACAAATATATTTAAATATATATATGAAAATCCATATAATGTGTGTCTCAGAGAACATGAAACTTCTAGGTTAAAGATAAAGACAATTTATTACTCTAAGCAAAGGCATCATGTCAGGGCAATAGCCTCATAAGGATCTGTGGTGAAATCCAAATGGCAACATGTAGTTGGGTGCATAACTAGAGAAGAACTCCATAATTAGGAAGATTTGATCTTACATAGCACTGCTGGTGACCTGTGCAACCTTCCTCTGGAGAGAGAAAAACATTATCTTTACCTGAAATTTAAGCTAGTCTTCTTTGGGTAGAGGAAGGGGAAGTTGTTATTTTTACTGCCTTGGAGTGTCTCCAGGGAGAGAGAGGTCTCTAAGCTTTACTATCCTAAAATATCTCCTCATAAAAACATTTTAAATTTGACTAAATGTCTTTGCTCAGAGGACCTTGACCATGAAAAATGTAAGATTTTCATGCAGAATTGTCTCCCAACAAAAACACGTAAGCGAAATGAAAATATTCCTGTCCCAACACAAATACCAAACACTTCAGGAACATTTTGTGTTATTATGTCACCCCATAGAATGGCATTTTGAAGCCTACAAGTAAGAACCACAAAGGTGACTATGACTAAATTCCACATTCATCTCTCTGACAACAACCTCAGATGTATCTTACTTTTTTCACTTCATAATACACTTAAAGACATTTGCCTAACAGCACATGGAGTTCTTAGTCATTTCTTCAACGCTTTCATTGTTCCATGATTTATTTAATAGTTTTTTTTTAACCAGCCCTGCCCAACCACTCATAACAACTGCTAGCTGTTTGCTACTGCAATAAAAACTTGTTGTTGAATAGTGTGTTAATCCCAGATACCTCTCTCGCCCTGGGTGGAAGGAAGGTTCAGCTGCTCTCCTAACCTCAGGGCTTTTGTTCTTCAGACTTCTCAGTGGTCTCCTGCCTTGCTCTGTGTTCCTGGACCTGAGTTGCCAATGGCCTGGTGCCTCCTCAGCCCTACCTTGACTCTCTCAGAGTACAGTACTTGTCTCTTCACCAGGACAGTACTCAAGCCCCCACAGGCTTTATTGCCCTTGGGGTCTGTACAACCTGAGTTCTCATCAGGAAATATTTCAGGTACCTCATTACTACACAGGGAGTAACAACATGGCCAAGAGAGGCTACAGGTAGGTGGAAGAGGCAGACATGCTCCTCTAGCCATCCAGAAGGGGGAAATAATTTACAATTGTCATAAATGTGATAAAAATTGAGAAATATATGAAACCAGTTTTATAAATTAGGAAGCATAAGTCATGATTCTATTTGTTCTGTGACAACTTAAAAATGGTATTTTTATAAGTATAAAAAATAAATAGAAATCATTATAATACCCAAGTGGTCATCTCTATCCTACTTCCTGAAAATATTTTACACACCTTGAGACAAGGGATGCAGTATTGGAAGTGGAGGAGGCTAGAGGGATGGGCGATAGGAAAAGACCCAGATGGAAGAGGTGGGAAAATGTCAGAGAGAAATTTCCCTGGTGTCCCAATTTGCCAGGAGTTGCTTCTGCCTGGAGCTCCATAAGAGAAGCTATTCAAAAAGGAGGCCAGAGAGAAAAAAACTCCTTTGTTAGGCTTTCCAGGGATAGACATGTCTGAATAGCTGATTGTATTTCTTCCCAATTGTGCAGGTCCACATCCAATCAGCGCAAAACCCGAGATGATAAACCCACATCACAGAAGTTCGTGGGATCTGGGTTTCTTTTTTAAGACAAAGCTGTTTGATTTTTTTTTCCACTGGTGCTGGGGATTGAACCCAGGGCCTCACACACACTAGGCAAGCATTCCACCATTGAGCTACATCCCCAGTAACAAGGTTGTTTGAAATAATTCCCGTCCGGTTAATCTGCTTCTATGCTTTACTGACATTTAGAGAAACAAAGGCAGATGTCAGCTTCAAGTTCTTAGAATCAACCCTTTAGGGAAACAGAGCCAACCTGAATTTGCCCTGGAGGAACAGCTCATCGTTCTACTATACTTTGTATACAATCAACCATTTTTCAATCAGATGGAGGTTTTCCTGCTTTCATTCATCCTAATGTTCTCTTCCTGCATAATCAGTCAGATTGGCTGAGCAGAATAGCCAGCTTGTTCATCAGGGTCTGGAATGGCCAAATGTACTGTTTTTAAGCCTGGAATGCATTTCACTGAATCTGGCCAAACTTCCATCCACAGTTCTGCCCAGGGAGTGGACCAGGTGCAGCACCTGGGCTGCTGACTCCTCGGGCTGCAAGTGGTCTGGACCTCGGCTTGATCTGCAAAGACAGGATCTTCCCCTGTCACCTCTACCTGCAATGAGCTGGCATGGATGGTGGAAAGGGCATGGATCTTAGAGACAATCTCTAGAAACATTGCTTACTAGCTCTGACTTCATTGCTCATAGTTGGTGCTCTGTGCATATTAGCTGTCATTATTAACATTCCTGTTTCTTTTTCTTTTTCTGTCTTTTTTTTTTCTGTCTTTTTTAGTAGTGCTGGGGATCAAGACTAGGATCTCTTCCACATGCTAGGCAAGGGCATGTCCACTGAGCTACACCCCAGTCTCCACAGATTAACATTTATTAGTGACCAAAGGCTTCTAGCAACAAGACACTAATATCCTTTAGTCACTTGCTATATACAGTGCATCCACAAATCAGTTGCTTCTACATCACTGGGGAGCTTGTTAGAAATATAGAATCTCAGGCCCCAGTCTAGATCTCCCGGATCAGAATGTGAATTTTAGTAAGATGCCCAGGAGGTTCCTACACACAATGCTGAAGTGGCACTGCCACCTAGTCAACACTTCTTGGCTCCCTGAGAGGGCCCACCCACCAACTGTGCTTAACTCAAACAGATAACATCTGTTAGTGTTCTTGTGGTGACCGTTTTCCTTACAACCCAAATCTAGGCACATGATCAAATCAGATATGAATTCTCTTAATGAAACAATGGGGCAGAATATTTGACTTGAGCTCTACCATCACTGCATTTAACTCCTATTTCATAACCATTTCCACTTTCATACATCTGAAAATGATGGCAAATTATTTTAAAACAGTCCACCTCTCTAGCCCCTTTTGTTCTAGTTCTGGGTACGGTACGGCTTTATGATAGCTATTTATAAACTTCTCTGCTGAAATATTTCTTTTAAGACCCAAAGATTCCCTAGTAGACACAGTGGGAATGTGCCCCCTTCCACCCTACTTCTGAGATCAATCGCTGCACCAACCTGGCTTCACCCCCTCAGTGACGGCTACAGGCCCTGCCTTTCAATGCCCATTTCTTTCAGCTGCACATGCAGGACACCAGGCCAATTGCAACAGCAATTTCTGAACGTGACCTGCAATGCATATTTGCCAGAGAGCAGCAACTTCATCAGGACTGACTTAATGAGAGGCAGAGACAGCTGCTGCTGCTAAAACCTCAGTTTCCTGATCCCAGACCTCTGGTTACCATGTGTGATACCATGGAGACCCTGTTTGGAAACAGAAGTTCCCCCTTAATTGTTAACTGTAGCTCTGTATGTGGTAAAAAGAGAGCTCAGCTAGCATTCATTTTTCCCAATAATTTTCTAATTTTCCATTCTAAAAAATATATAGTGTGAAACTTTCAGCAAGAGTGAGCATCATCAAATATCCCTGATAAGGAGCTATACAGTTGCTGGGCTCCATAGGCTAGTTCTGGAGACCACTGACATCAGGGAAGGGCTAGTTGTGGATTTGTTAACTGGGATTTGGTCACTTGCAAGTACTGCAAAGCCACCTCAAACAAGTTCAGGTTTGCTTAGGCACTGGAGAAAAATGCTAGGTAGCTCTCAAGTAAAAAATAAAAAATTGCAGAACCAGGGCTTTAGGGACCGTGACAGTGGTTTTAATGCTTGCAGAAACTTTTCTTCTTCTTCTGTAGGTGTATCTATATCACAGCATGTATACTCAGCCACACACTTATGTGTTTACATGTGCTGGATCACAATGAAAGCTTACTATATGGCGATGTGCTGGTGTCCTTTATGCCACCAGAGAAGACACCTGCAAGTAGCTCTTTGCCTCATTTTTCCTGTGCTATGACCTTAAGGAGTCAACCACTACTGACCTAATTTCTGGTTTTAACTTGGCAAGGTAAAAATTATTTTAAATGTTTACAGAATTGTGAAAAAAGCAAACAAGGATAGCTATGGATAGGACCGTTGGTGATCTGCAGAGCCTAAAATATTTACTTTTTGGATCCTTTGCAAGAAAAGTTTGCTGACCCCTGAAAGATGAGAGATAATTGTTCACCTCCTCCACCAATTCTAGAAGAAATGTCCCAGGAGTACATGAGCCTTCCTGAGACAGTCCAAGTGGCAAGGGAGACTGTGGCCACGCTTGAGTCCTGTGACCCCTGGGTACTGGCTTTGTGAGCGGATGACCTATGCAGCTGCATGTCCCTGAACTTAGAAGGCCCTTGCCCTTGGTCGATTGCTCTGCTGTCACCATCTTGGAATTCTCAATAACACTTGAACAAGGGCCCCACATTTTTCTTTTGTCCTCAGCTTCACAATTTCAATAGCCAGTTATGACTCTATTCTTTAGATTGCTTAATCTCAACAACTTACCCCCTCTGATGTTCAGATGTTCAATTTCCTCATTTGTAAAACAAATTCAATATTTTCCTCTCATGGTTGAAGAGCAAATGAGGTCTGAGTGTTTAGGGCTTTTCTCTGAGGAAGTGAGCTCTCCACAAAGACAGCTTCCCTCCTTCCGTAACAACCCCCCAGGACTCTTCCCCTCTTTCCTGATGAGTTGGACATGGGGCAACCAACTGAGGAAAGAAGACCATGAGCAAAAATTTGAAAAATGAAATAGCTAAGTAACCCAACTGGGCAGAATCCTGGTCCCATCGCAGGCCACAAGTTGATCAGAAGAGACGTTGAGCCAGGTATGGAGGTGCATGCCCATAATCCCAGAGACTCAGGCTGAGGCAGGAGGATTGCAAGTTCAAAGCCAGCCTCAGCAACTCAGCAAGTCCTAAGCAACTTAGTGAGACCCTGTCTCAAAATGAAAAATAGAACAGGTTGGGGGTGTTGCTCAGTGGTTAAGCACCCCTGGGTTCAATCCCTTGTACCAAAAAGAAAGAAAGAAAAAAAGAAGGGAAGTTGGAAATAAGGGAAGGACTAGTCACTTGTTTTGGTTTCTAGTTAGTAAGAGACGGTGAGAAAGGACCTTAAAAATCCCCTCATTCTCATTTGATTTGTGAGGAACCTGAGGTCCATAAATATGAAAAACCTTGCCAAGGTCAGAAATGTAGTGAGTATCAGAGCTTCCCTTTAATCTGGGACCTCTGGGGCCAGGTCCAGGGGGCTTTCAACTAATTACATGCGTATTCATTCTCACCTTGGAAACTGGAAGTGGTCTGACTTAAATATAAGGCTTGGGAATTGTTATCAATTTGTCCTGGCACAAATTGTCCTTCTTCAATTTGCTTGTGCTCTCCCCTTCAAACTTCTTTTCCACTCTTTCTTCAAACTTTCCCTCACTTTATTCCTCTGCCCTTCCAATTCAAAGAAATCAGGTTTTTATTTTCTTAGGGGACTATGCTACCTAGCATCAGGGGTTCTGTGGGCCCTAACTGAAGGATCTCAGATCTCCCATGGCTGCTCTGACAGCCAGATGCCCTGAACACACCCCAGCACTTAATGCAACCTAAATAGAAATTTCATTTTCTGCACATAATGACTAGGCTCTAAAATGCTCAGTGTTCTCTGGTCTTGTTAAGGTGAAATAATTCTGTTCTTATTGACACAAAGACTTTCTGCCTACATATATACCTAAAGACTTTTTGTAATTCTCACCAGGATTTTTTTATTTTTTAGATGTAAAAGTGTCTTCTATCCCACGACAAGCTTTAATCCTGTGAGGACAATCTGTTTCTCTTGGCAACATTAAGGCTACTATAGAGGCATAGGGGTCAGCAGTGAAGTCTGAAGAAAAGCCTTGGTAATCTATTAAACAAAGCTGGGAATTCTCTGTAGAGTGTTTAGCAAAGATACTACAGTTTGAATAGGAATGGTTTTGTTCGCAGCCTCTGCCTTGCCGTTGGATTCAAAGAGTGTTCAGCCCCAGAAAAGAACATCAGTGCCTTTCTTGAAAATTAAACATACACACAAGTCTTTCTTTCTCCCTGCACTGCTCAACTGTGGAAAGGTTCATCAGGCCTGAAAATATGAATCTTTGCTTTTGATCTTTGCAAGCACTATATAGGAATAAAGATGTCATATTGTCTGTCTTTGATAAAATGAATTGCCAAAGATTTTGCTTCAGAAAGACCAACAAAAGACCCAAATGATCCTGTAGAGTGAGGTTTCGGTTGGGGCTGTGGATTGGAAGGCAGGGGTTCTACATCCCGTTGGTTCTCAGCTTTATCACTAGCCCATATTTGTGACCTCAGGCAAGGTACTTAAGCTCTTTGTACCTTTATTCCGCCACTTGAAAATCTGGGATAATATTTGCCACCTACTTAACTTCCAAGGGATATGTGAGGATTAGCCAATTAAAGTTTGCCAAATGCTTGGGAGTCAATGGAGGGATAAATCTATATGAATACGAAGTGTTATGGTCATTCCCCTCTGTCTTCCTCCTCTCCTTTTGGCCTCTGCTTCCAATCCTCCTCCTTCTGTCCTGGGACACTCAGAGAGCACTACTAGTGGTTTTGCTCTTACTGTCAAATGATGTGTTCAAAATTGATCCTTTCCATACCATTAGGGGAGGTTTCCGAATCAAACATCCTCAATTGTCACTGAGACACACCTGGCAAATTTTCCTTTGGTTTACCTTTAACATCTTGTAGAAAAGAGAAAACAACCATTTAAACATGCAGTATTAAATATAGTTTGGAGTATTTTCCCATTAGGGATTCAAAGTTAGTATAGTATAAAAATAGAGCCAACTTAGAGCCCTTGATACAATCTTTACAGAAATTACCTTCTTAACCACACAATAATAATACTTATATTCCATAAACATTGTTCTTCTGGTTTCCTTTAAAATAAGCTTAGCATGACCTCACTGTATTATACTTCTTTTACAATTAAGAAAATTGAGATGCAGAGATATTAAGTGATTTGCTCAACATAATTTAGCTAACAAGAAGCAAAGCCAGGGTTGGATCCAGCTTTCTTTATCTTCTAGCTCCAAGGGCTTGAGTTGTCCCACTATACCTTGCTTCTATTCTATGACTCTGGACCAAATGATATTAAAAGTGCAACTCGCTGCCTTGGCGTCTTTACCTTTATTTCACAAATATTTAGACTTGTGTGATGTACCAATTCTGATGTGAGACCCTCTTGGAAAGCCTAGAAGAGAATGCTCTCTCCAAGATCCTCTCCCATGTGCTGTGGGATTGTGTAATGCCGAATGCAGAACTGCCTAACCAAAGCTGGAAAGTCAAGGACCCAGAACTACTAGAACAGCTTTTGTGTCTCAATATTGCTGCTGTCTAATTGCACCCACGCTGTTGCTCTGCTATGTCTGGAATTGGGTAAGCAGCCCATCTATCAGGAGTTATTTGGTAAGCCCAAATGCAGGAATGGAAAAACATTTTCATCTTGAGGGGCACAGTGGAGGGTGTAGTTTGCCAACCAGATCCCTCTTTCAGGACCAAAGAAAGCCCTTATTCACTCAGATTCTGCTGAGTTCCAGGCTCATTTCCTTCCTAGGAATTGGCAAGGGCCAGAGAATTGCCTCTGCCAAGGTCACCCTCCCCTGCTGCTAGCAGACCACTTGACTGGAAGGAAGTGGTTTATGACTGATACCTCTGCCTCAAGGCAGGACAAGTCAGAAAAAACATTTGATCTCCAGAGCTCCTCATAAACTGGGTTGAGGCCTTTATTATAATCGCAGTACAGTTCAGTTTCTTCATAAGTCCAACCCTTTTATTTCACCTCTCACGCTTATTGTTCCCAGGAGTACACTCCCAATAAACCTCCTCCACACAAATCCAAGAATATCAGAGTCTGTTTCCTTGGGAACTTGACCTGCCACATACGGTACCAAAAGAGGTCTTAGAAGGCAGACTTCAGTCAGCTGGAAATGATAACTTCTCGGTGCTAGGAGACGAAGCCTTAGTAGCCCTTGGCATGTACCAGCAAAGTAATAGTTAAAATTTCACTTGTGGTGAACGAGGATGGGATACTAGTGGAAGGCAATGCACCAGCAAGCTCACTATTTCTTGGGTGGTTAATGGAATTACAAGAACTCTGAATTGGATGACTGTTACTATCCATACATTAATCCCCAAATCCAAAAGAAAAGAAAAAAAAAATTAGGGGCCATCCATTCATGGAAGAAAGTTAAGGAAAGGCTGTAGCAACTAACCACTAATGTACAAAAAGTGTGAAAGTCAGAAGCTTCTGTAGCAGTGAAGGCTCTTATCTTCTGCAGTAAGAAGGCAGAAAAATCGGAGCATCAGGACCAGTTATTAAGCATGAGAGTAGGAGAGCTTCATGGATGCTAAAATTCCAACTTGATAGACTGGCTACACCAAGGTCATGGCCCTGTTGGGGGCGGGGCGGGGAGTAGGACTCTGAGATTTAGGATTAGAACTCTAAATTCTCAGATACCGCTGGGGTCTCCAAAACTAGAAAAAAAAAGCTCATGCTTTGGGTTAAAAGTTAAGGCTTCCTCCTTATTTGGAGATGCAGAAACCTCTGCTTTGTAAGACAACTTTCATCCCTCAGATCTATCCATTAGTCACCAGAAGAATAACTAAGGGCCAAGCCACAACCAGCTGGGGAAGTGCTTGGATTTCAAAGCAAGGAAAAGTGTTACATACTGATGGAGCTAAAGGACCTAACCAATATAAACTGGCCAAATCCAGCAGAATATAAATAGGCTGGATTCTTGGAGGTGCTAGTTTAAGGAGGTGGAATATAAAGTTGGATGAAGGATAGTTTATTATTAGAGTACTTGCCCTTGATATAGGAGTTTAGATCCTGGAAAGAATCTCAAGAAATATACCAATATTGTTAGGGTAAATGATGGAAGAAGGAGTCAAAAGGCTCAGGAAAATAAGCACACTGAAGTGACTATATTATGCAACATCAGAAAGCCTTTTAGCTGATTATGTTATGTGAGAGAGTTCAGAGGACATTCTGTTTACCACAGCAAAATAGGGTATGCTGGGGATAGGAGCATTAAAATCTCAGTGGTGACTGACCTCTAGACCAGAACTGATTTTTGGAAGATGCTGTTGTGGAACTATGTCTTAGATAGCAAAGCATTGATAGAATCCTGAAAAAAAAAATAAATAGAGAGCAGGTGGTAGCCCTTAACTATCAAAAGCAAGGTGAGATCAATTACAGTACAGAGTGCCAGGTTGTGGGAGGCTGCTATGACTCACGTCGTGAGACAGTGGAAGACAGCTTTTCCAGGGTCAAAACGGAATGAACAGGCAATAAAGTTGTTTCTCAATCTACACAACAAAAAGAAGGAAAGGCTGAGTGAGGGCTGCCTCCAATAAAATGTCATAGTCCCGTGTGGATTTTCTGGACATAATCCTTTCCTTAGCCCAGAGCTCATTCACTAAAGGAAAGTCTGGGTTTCATGAGAAAGAAAACCTGCAAAATCATGGCAAATATTTATTCTAATGATTCTTCCAGTCCTTCTCCAAAAGGACCTACAATAATCTATTTGGTAACTATGTGCCAAGGAAAAGGAAACACTTGTGATTTTAAGAACTGTGTGTTGACATTGATACTTGTGGCCACAAAGCATAATAGATTTACACATGCATGCCTATTTAAAAGGGTATAAATGAGGACCAGTCAATAATAGAACCTAACTAAAAACTTCCTCAGAGTAGATCAACTGGGTATATGGACCCAACTAGTGGTTGTTTCCCCAGTCCCTGAATGCATAATTGGAAAATGAGTTAACAGAACCTCTATATTAGATTCTTGGCCTGTGGAGTAAGAACTATCCTAATGAGAAAGGTCACATGAAAGTCTCTGATAACTACAACCCATACCCCGGACAAGATATTAAATCAAATACAATGTTGTATCCTAGAGGAAATGACAGAGATTAGAGTCAGTCTTGACCTAAAGGATGCAGCGTTGGTACTTGATATAGTGTAATTGACCTGTCCAGTACCTACAAAATTCAGGTGGATCTTATGATATGACAGTGAACTACCAAAAACTCAATCAAATAGTAGCCTCAATTATAGCTGTTATTCAACAGGTGAATAGTGTCTAATACACAGTATGAAATAATAAGAAAGTATGGTGTCTAATACACAGTATGAAATAATAAGAAATACATACATTGCTCTCTGCTTCCAGTCTCCATCACAGGGCTCTTAAAAGCCTTGTAATTTCCTAAGAAGTAGTACTAGAGAGAATCTTTTGTTTTAACATTTGGTCTTTGGCCATGTTTCCTGACATTGAACTCCTAATACCTTGGAATTTTCTGGATGATTGGAGCATCTTTTGATCTAATGAGAAAACTCTTGATGGGCTCCTGGATGACCTCAGGATGAGAGTTGGTTGCCAGGGTAACCAACCAAGATTAGTGTTAGAAATTTCAGTTTCACCCCCTGACCTCAGGAGGAGAAAGGTGCTGTAGTTAATCACCAACAATGCATGATATAACCAATCATGCATATGTAATTAAGCCTCCATTAAAAAACCCAAGAATAGGGTTCAGATGGGCATCTGGATGGTTGAATGCATGGAGGTTCCTGGAGGGTGGCATGCTGGGAGAGGACATGGAAACTCTGAACTTCTTTTCCCATATATTTCCCTAAGTATCTCTTCAATTTGCACCTGGCAGTTCAACTACATCTTTTGTATAGTAAAGTGGTAAATATAAGTAAGTGCTTCCCTGAGTTCTATGAACTACTTTGGCAAATTAGTGAAACCTAAGAGGAAGAAATGGGAATCCCAATTTATAACCTGTGGGTTGGAGGCATGGGTAAAACAACCTGGGCCTTGAAAGTAGCATATGAAATGAGGGCCAGTCTTGTGTGACTGAGCCCTCAACCAAGGTTCTGTGTTGATTGTTGAGTGAAAGAATAGGAAAAGCACTTTGATTTGGTTTTTTCCCTATATACCGCTCATGGCCTGCAGCCATTAATCTGAATTGAATTATCTACATTACATACTTATTATCTTGTTCAAGAGCTATGTTAACTCTATCCTTCTCTCATAATATAGTGATGGGGATTCTGAGAACTATGTATTTGTCCACTTTAGGAAAGAAGTGACAAGCATTTTGGATGCTTTGGTAAGACCCATGAAGTCCAGAAGATGGACAGTATATCAAATGAAGGGAGGGTCAGGGACCAACCGTAGAAGAAATTTGGAGGATCCAGTGGTTGTTTGGGAATGCTAGGACATTGTCTTCAAGGGGTAAAGGATAAAGAATTGTATATGGCCTCTCTCACTGCTGAGGAGAAAGCACAATGTGAGGTCCACCTCCTCAGGTTCAGGATGCAGCGTATTATACACTTGGTAAACAATGCTCAGATCAAACATTTACTGCTATGTTCAAAACTTATCTTGAAGCAATAATCATTTTTCTCGTAGTTTCTGTGGGGCAGGAATCCAGAACGTCTCCTCTAGGAGACTCTGGTTTGGATCTCTTGTGTATTTGCAGACAGTGGTTGGAAAGTGGAGGGGGACAGCCAGGAGAGGAAGGGAAGGAGCAGCAAAGAGCTGCCAGAAATCAATCTCCTCTCGCCTTCTCTCTCCTTCTCACTTTCTCTCTTTCTCTCTCTCTCTCTCTTTCTTTCTCTCTCTCCTTATAGTTTCATAATCTTTCTAGAACTCCTTTCATGTTGACTAGGTTGGGCTTCTTAACAGCATGGTGATTAGCTTAGCAAAACAAAAAGCAAACATTTCTCAGAAGTCCAGGTAGAAATTACTTTTCTAGCTTAGTCTCAAAAATCACGTAGCATTTGTCATGTTCCATTTGTTGGAGTTGTCACAACCTCCACTTAGATTCAAGGACAAGAGACATAGACGTTACCTTTTAATGGAAGGAGTGTCAGAAGATTTGGTGACCATGTTTTAAAACTGCCACAGTGTGATAAATGAGAATCGACATTAATTCTAGAAAAATCTGGGCATGTGTCTTGGCTCTACTACTTTCTACTATGTGACTATGAATTACGAACCCATTTTGCTTCAGTTTCCTCAAAAACAACATGAATATGAAGGATAATGGTGCTTTTGTCAAAGAAGAAAATCAAAATGAAGTAGTATTAGTACAAGGCACTTAAAATGGACTCAGGATGTATTATTACAGTATGTAGCTCTACAGCTATACCTTTGAACTGGGCTGCAGACATGACCACCGCCACACACATTCCCCTCCCCCATGCCCACAGCTGACTCCCGTGTGTGATAGAACCAATATTTACACTGGTCCAAATTGCAGCTTCTTGAAACATTATTTGTTAATCTCTGCTTACCTTCTGTGCAGTAGACCCCTTTACTCCAGCTGTCCCAGAGGCTGAGACCAAACCCAATCCCTTTCTTACAAGACCACCTAATTTTTTGTCAAAACAGTCACAATACCTGACTAACAAGTGATGCAATTTCTAACCCACCCAACCACATTTGCAGTTTAGAGCCGTAAATACAGTCATCATTTTATAAAAACTGGGAACACATTTTCAAGACTGCTTGAACCTTTATTTTCCTGGGTTGCAATCCTAAATAACGTAATTGTCTCTGTTTTTGACAAGGTTGATTTTGTTCTCAGTCAATACTTTTTAGTCAAACTCCTGTGGATGCAAGGAATACTCACTCATGTTACCAAAGATTGTCAGGGGAAAAAAGCAAAAACAAAAACAAAAACAAAACACAACTAAAAGCAGGGACTGCTGCTACCCAGCAGCTAGGGGCCGTGGAGTCTCTCTCCAGTGTTCTTGAATCTATCCAACTTTGATATTCTCTACCTTTCAGTTTCTTCTCCTGTTCCTCACCCAACCTGCTATTGTCTCTACATCCTTTTCTTATCATATCTGCTGACTCATAGTTTTTACTTAAGCTAGCATGGTGGCCTTTCCAGCACCTCTCTACACTAAGACATTTCAACATCAGCTTTCACCTTTGGTCTTCTTCTTTAGGAATTTCCTGGTTCAAATTCCCAGGAAAGGAATAATTTGCAGGACTCAAAGTGGATCGTCTGCATTGACGTCACATCTTTTCTTGTTCATTGGTATAGTTTTGCTTTGTTTTTTTCGTTGCTGTGGTTAAAAGACCTGACAAGAACAATTTCAGGAGGCAAAGTTTATTTTGGGGCTCACGGTTTCAGAGGTTTTCATTCATAGGAGGCTAGCTACATTCCTTGAACATCAGAAGAGAGTGGCAGAGGGAAGCAGGTCAAAGCATCACTCCAGGAAGCAGAGAGAGAGAGAGAAATTCTATGCCAGATACAAAATATGTACCCCAAATGTCATGCCCCCAATGACCCACATTCTCCAGCTATATCCTACCTACCTTCGGTTGCCAGTTAATCCCTATGAAGGATTATCTCACTAATTGGGTTAAGGTTCTCCAGTCATCCCACCTCAGCCCTTCTGTATTATCACACATGAACTTTTGGGGGACACCTCACATTCAAACCATAACATTCATTTTACAACCACAATAGTGTGAAGAAAAGCTTAGTTCCTAGCAATTCGAACTGAAAGGAAAGGCAAGCATTGCCAGTGTAGATGTTTATCCATCAGCATGGTCCAGGGTGGACATTGACCTCAGAAGGATTATGGTATGGATCAAATAAAAGAAGAAAAGTAAAAAGTATTGCAAAACCCAAAGTGTCTTATTGGTATGTATTTGAAACATACATTCAAGTGTATACACAGATTCATTTTTTACAAATCAATAGATCAAGTTGACATCTTTCATAATTAATCTAGCAAACTGGCATCCATGCTTTATTTCATGTTTTATTTCCGTAAATGCTTCTTGCAATCATCTTCCTTTTAACATCCAGTTACATGCTATCTGTGTCAGAACCTCCAAGACTTGAGTCTGAAGGAAGTTTAAAACAATTAGGTACTTAAATGAATATTGAACTCATATATAGATTTTAGCATTGTATTTTCTTAGATTCTTTAGAAAGGGGGGAACTCAGAAATTATTCTTTGTTCAATAATAAATGCTTGCAAATGCATCTGTTTCTAACTGCATGTGGTATCTACTCAAATCTGTATTGGAAAATTACACTGTAAATGCTTTGTAGGCTTTTACCCACCACTCATTTTCAGTCTCTCACCATGTCTCAATCTTAATCAATTCGTATTTTCTCAACACAGGCTGCATTGCCACCAAGCTATCAAATAATATTTTTTTAGAACTCAAAATGAAAAGGAAAAACCTAGCCAACCAAACAAATAAACAAGAATGGAGCTTCAGAACCTTTTGCACCTCTACCAGGCGGCTAAGGCATCTGTCTCTCTGCCACTGGTTGCTGAATTCAAATAGGTACCCTACATGCTAATGGAAATTTTTTAATTCAAGATTTTTAAGAATCTAAAATGAATTTCCTTTTCCTTGTCTTCAGGAAAGCCTGCAAATACCAAATCCAATTATGAGAGAGATTTAATTTCCCTTTGGGTCTATGGCACAGCACAACAATTATGTGTGGATGCTTTAAAAAAAAATTCATAATGTAGAATTCTCTTGGTTCATACCAGCTAAAGTCCCCAGAAAAGGATGCCATAGTTGGCATCATCTGCTGACATTCATGCATGATTCAGCACCTCCAGACAACGATGTGGTAGAGACTGTTTTTCCATTGCAAGCCAGACTCTGTTTCTTGCTAGAAACGGAAAGGTTCAGAATTCCCAGCTTCTACAGATGGCTGTCTTCTATAACACCCAGCACCCAGAAGCAATCCAGAGACTCCTGTGGGTGTTTCTGTGCATACTTTTCAGTGACTCTGTAGAAATGGGAGATCCAGGTGATGGATGAATTTTCACTTGTCCTCCAGCTGCTTCTGCATCGGCTGATATAGTTCCTGCGTTTATATGCGTGATTAGGCTGAGAATTCCTGGGTCAACCACCCACAGATTGTATAAAAAATAATCAATCTTATTTGACTGTCTTAACATTTTGGCTATTTTGGTTGTTAAGGCAACCAGATCTGATGAAGTGTTCACTCATCAGTTTGATGTTCAGCAATTGTCTGTCATGATTCTGAAGTTGGAGGGGTAAAAAATAAAAATCAACTGTCAAAACAGTCAATCCAAAACAGCCTAATCATGAATTTCTCTCCGACACCAGAGAGCAGGGCTTCTCCTCCTCCCGCCCCCGTTTTTTCCTTCCTCCTCCTCTCTTTTTGGATCTGTCCCTCCCACAAACAGTTTCTCTCCGCTAGTGATGTTGATGAGCGGCAGAGAAAAAGAGGTGTTTTAGGTTTGCAATGGCTTACATTTTCCTAAAAGGGCTCCCTTTCCTTTGATGTTGATTAATTTTTTGCTATTGAGCAGTCCTAAATGGACGAATACACTGCAGTGATGGAAAATATTTATCTTAATGGAGAATTTAGGCAGAAGCATCCTTTGCTTTCTCTTTCAACATGCATTTCACTTCTCAGGGAGCACAGTTCCAAAGCCAGCAAGAGGAGGCTGGCTTGCACAATCTCTTCCTGTCCCTGATCCTGCTCCAACCTGCTTGGAACAGAAGAGTTCTGAGCCTGGCCCTGGTGTGGGATGTGGCTGCCTTTCCAAGTTGGGAAATGTGTTAGTAATTACTTTTTACTGCTGTTGTCACTTGAGTTTCTAGACTTATTCCTTCCAGCTTGTGTTTCTCCACCCAGCTTCCTACCTCATCCTGACTGCTAATTTAACCCTGGCTCCCTTCCTCCAGAAACATTTGACCTTGCACAAGAACTTGGCATCAACTTCTCTCCTCCCATTTCCCCAGAAGAGAAGCTCTGGCCTAGGATGATTAGCACGAGCCAGCAGTGCTGCCAGGCTGCCTGCCCATGCACACGGGGCTCCAGCTGGAACAACAGTGGCCCCCTTTTCCGGGCAAAAGGGCAGTGGCCACCTGTTGCCAGGAGACCTTGTCCAACATTTTTCTTCAAGATGGTGTTAGGAGGGATGAGAACCAAGCCAGTTAGTTCCTTCAGTTGAAAAAAAAATGTATAGGAAAAAGAATATAGACATGATGGAGCTTTCTTTGTTCATGTATTCCTGCTTTGGTTGGAGAGAGCTCTGTTGATTTTTTCTTCCCTTTTTAATGAAGAAAGGGTATTCTGTGTTAATTGAGAATCTGGAAGAGGTTAGAGGAAACTAGAAGTTATTTAACCTGCTTAAGAGAACAAAACTTTGCAATCACTTAATAAATGCCCATTTTTTCATTCTGTTGATAAGCTGATTACATACCACTTTCATCTTCTCATTAATTAAACTGCCAAGGACAAATACTGGGTATATTTTCATAACTGAAATGCCATCATATTAGTACTGGAAAATAACACTACTTCAGTTCTGTAAAAAATAGTCCACAATATTGTATTTTCACAATTAAGTTCCCTCCTTTATAACCCCAAGTGGGGGTTCACAGTGAGTATATGTTCTTGGAGTTTATAGACTTTAACTATCTCTGTAAAATGCCTTGGGTTTTAGGTTGAGTAGATTTGGTAATAGGAACTACGGATAGGAACACTGACTCAAGTCATTTATAGTACACATTCAATACTATCCCAACTATAAAGGGCATATGTAGTACAAAATTGTGGGTTCCATTCTATTTATTGGGCAGAGGGAAGAAAGAGATGTATAAGAGGTAGCAACTCTATGGATCAAAATAATGAGGCTTCTATGTACTCGGAGATGTATCTCCAGAGATGGGATTTTCCTATATTATTTCCATGTCTTAGATAATTGGGACTGTTTTTCTAATAATGAAGGGTTATCCTACTCCCACATTGGAGGACTTGCTCCTTAACTAAACATACATGTACAGTAATAAAGTACATTGCATGGGGCCATGAAGAATGGCTATGGAGGGCAAGAAGTTGGGCTCTGGAGCTAAATCCCTGGTTTGAATACCAACTTTATCTTTATTAACTATGAGATTGTCAAAGTAGAACTTTTCATAAGTTAAAAACTTGACTGTCACACAAATACACAAAGATTTTACATTAAAATTAGGATCATAAAAATGGTTCCAGAATTGGACTAACTAGGTTTATAGCTACAAATAGATTAGGTAGGTGGGTAGGTGAATAGATATGCCTTAGGAACTATATTTTCTACTAACAGAAATCATTGGCATTTTTATCAGACATAAATCTACAAGTTAAGCATAACTTTATAGAATCTTGTCCTAATTAATAATAGACAGTTAAGTCAAACAAACGTACATTTCCCTAGAGAATCAATAATCCACAATCTCCAATATGATACTGAAAGGACACTGACATATTGTTGGCTTTATATCAAGTTTGGGATAATTTTTCTTAACAGGATTAAGGAAATTCACTTCCTCTCTCTGAATCTTATTACTTGATCTGAAAAATGGGAATAACAATACCTATCTTACAGATTGCTGCAAGACTTACATGAAACTATGTACCTTCAGCATTTCCTATAATACCTCACTAAATGTGATTCCCTTCTCTCCCCATAAACCCTTTATTCCATATTATCTGACATTTTCTTGCCAACAAGATCTCTTTCCATTGGTGCTTCCACATATTACCAAAGTAATGATAATCAATAGCTGTAATGATGACCCTGAGATTCTTCACAGCCTTCTGTGTCATTACAGGTAAAACAATGTGTTCAGCAAAGTATTAATGTTAAGTGTAACAACATATTTGACTTCTTAAAAAAATTAATTTTCCATTGACATTGACTCAGTTAAAACAAAATATCCAGTTAACCAAAACCATATTTTCAAGATTATTAAGCATAAAAGAAAATTCTAGTAAGGGTTTTTTAACTGGAACATTAACTTGAATTCAGAAGAGCCTTTGTTAAACAAAGACCTTCTAGATTTTATTTCTATTCTAAGATTTTATAATAAGTAAGTAGAAAATGATAACTAAGAAAAAGCAATATGTAGAAAGGAGAAAACTCATGCATTTTAGTCCTTAGAAAAAAGGAATTAAAATTTTATTAAAAAATATTATATTTATAGCATTTTATTTATTTAAAAATATGTAATCATGAACAATTTCAAATATATAGAAAATAAATAAACCATGCTCCAATGATCTATTTGTCAATACCATACTGTCTTCATTGCTATAGCTTTATGATACATCTACAGATATGGTCATTGTAATTATTTATATAATGACAATAATAACACTCATGTATGCACCACCCAGATTTGACGTATCTGAACACTCTTCACATCTCCTTCAGATTTTTTTATTAAAAAAGATAATAAGATAAAACCAAATTTCTGTTCCCATAGTCCACTCCTTCCCATTCCCAGCCCAAGGGTAACCCTTATTCTGAGTTTGATCCATATAGCAATGTTACATGCCCCTAATTATATATAGCATGACTTGGTAAGATATCAGACTTTACTCAAGTGGTATCATATGAAATGTATTCTATTCAACTTGTATTTTTTCAGTCACCATTCAGTTTTTGGACTTTGTATGTTTAGATACATCTAGATTTACTTTACCTTATATTCCAGAATGTGATTATCCCACAATTTATTGAAATATTTCTTTATTGAGTTATTATCACCAATGTTTTATTGTAACAATTCTGCAAAAAATGTTTTATTTATACAAAGTATTGGATGGACTATAGAGACTTACATGGTCTTCTTTTTTAAAAAATTGAGTTATTGTAAAATAATAAATGCATATAAAGTAACAATATGATATGCATATATTCTTAAACCAGATTTACTCCCTAGATCCCTCCCTATTCTTCCTCTCTCTCCCCTACCCCAGCTGCTCCCTCCCCCCATTACATATCCATGACTGCCCTAGATTATGTGTTGCTACACCTTTGCTGAGTCTAATACATGAGGTTGACTACCTTTCACATAGGCCCAGGTTTAGCTCGAGCCTCCACAAATGAGTGAAAACATTCAACCCTTGACTCTCTGGGTTTGGCTAGCTTTGCTCAGCATGATTTCTTCCATCACCATCCATTTACCTTCAAAGGCTATAATTTCGTGTTTCTCATTGCTGAGTAGAATTCCATGATTTTATATATGTATATATTTGGGAGTAAGCATGCTATATATACATATATATATATGTATATATAGCATATATATATTCGTATATATATCCAAATATATATAGCATATATATTCATATATATATCCAAATATATATATACGAATATATATATACATATATATATTTATAGTTTTTTGATTCATTCATCCAGTGAGGGGCATCTGTAAACTGAGCTGCTATGAACAGATTTTGCTGTGTCACTGTAATGTGCTAACTCCTTTGGGAAAACACCCAGAAGAGGGAATGCTGAATCATATGGTGGGTCCATCCCTAATTTTTTTGAGAATTCTCTACACTGCTTTCCAGAGCAGCTGTATCAGTCTGCAGTTCCACCAACAGTGTGCTAGTGTTCATATCTCCCCACAACACCTCCAGCATCTGTTATTGTTTATATACTTCATCTTTGCCAATCTGACTGGAGCGAGGTGAAATTTTGATGTAGTTTTGATTTGCAATTCTCTAATTACAAGTAATTTAGAATACTTCCTCATGTAATCATTGGCTAGCTCATTTTCCTCTGTTGAGAAGATTCTATTTAGATCTCTGACCCATTTTATGGATTGGATTGTTTTGTGTCTTCTGTATTAAGTTTCTGAGTACTTTTAGATTCTAGATAATAGTCCCCTGTCAGAAGAATCACAGGCCATGATTATTGTCCATTCGGTAGGTTATTTCTTGACAGTTTTGACCAATTCTTTGGCTGTGCAGAAGCTTTTTAGTTTAATGGCATCCCACTCATTGATTTTTGACTGTAGTTCTTTCACTTTAGGAGTCTTTTGAGAAAGTCTTTGCCTACTCCCAAATGCTGAACTATTTGTCCTGACTATTTTTCTTGCCATTGCATGATAGTTGGTTTAATTACTATTTCCTTGATCCATTTTAATTTGACTTTTGTGCAAGGTGAGAGATAAAGATCTAATTTTAATTTTCTGCAAGTGGCTCTCCAGTTTGTCCAGCACCATTTGTTGAGTAGCCTGTCATTCCTCCATATTATATTTTGATCCTCTTTTTCAAAGATCAGATGTTTAAAGATTTGTGAGCTTGTTTTAGAGTCTTCTATTCTATTCCATTTGTCTTCATTCGTATTTTGATACCAGTAGCATGCTGTTTTTGTTACTACAGCTCTATAGTATAATTTTAGATCTGGTATTGTGAATACTCCTGTTTCATCTTTCTTTCATAGTAATGTTCTGGCTATTCTGGGTTTCTTGTTGTTCTAAATGAATTTGAAAATTGCTTTTTCTATATCTGTAAAGAATGACATTGGTATCTTGATGGGGATTGCATTGAATCTAGATAGTGCTTTTGGCAGAATGGCCATTTTAATTACATTAAGTCTACCTAACCAAGAGCATGGACCATCATTTCATCTTCTCAGGTCTTCTTTTCTTTCTTCGATATCTGATAATTTTTGTTGTAGAGGTCTTTTATTTCCCTTGTTAGATTGATTCCCAAGTACTGTATTCTTTTTCAGGATATTGTGAATGGGACCGATTTCCTGATTTCTTCTTCTGTCCTATTATTGTCAGTATATAGGAAACCTATTGATTTATGGGTATTGATCTTGTAGCCTGCCACTTTGCTAAATCAATCTAAAAGCTCAAGAAGTTTTCTGGTGGAGTTTTTTGGATTTTTCAGGTATGGAATCATGTCATCAGCAAACACAAATAGTTTGACTTCCTCTTTTCCTATTCTTATCCCCTTGATTTCCTTCTCTTGCTTGATTGCTCTGGCTAGGGTCTCAAGAACAATATTGAATACAAGTGGTGAGAGCAGATAGCCTTGTCTTGTTCCCAAGTTTAGTGGAAATATTTTCAGCTTTGATCTATTTAGTATTATACTACCTGAGGATTTGACATATATGGCCTTTACATAGTTTAGATAGGTTCCTTTGATCCCTATCTTCTCTAGAGTTTTAAGCATAAATGGGTACTGAATTTTGCAAAGGACTTTTCTGCATCATTTGAGATGATCGTATGGTTTTTTTGTCCTTGATTCTGTTTAAATGATGAATCACATTGTTGAACCGGGCATGCATACCTGGAATGAAGCCCACTTCATCATGGTGAATTATCTTCTTGATGTGTTTTTAAATACTGTTGGCTAGAACCTTATTAAAGATTTTTGCATCAATGTTCATCAGGGATATTGGTCTGTAGTTTTTTTTTTTAATGTGTCTTTGTTGGGTTTTGATATCAGAATTATGGTTGCCTCATAAAAAGTGTTTGAGAGAGTTCCCTCCTTTTCAATTTCTTGGAATAGCTTAATAAAGAGAGGTGTTAGCTTTTCCTCATAGGTGTGGTAAAACTCAGTGGGGAATCCATCAGGTCCTGAGCTTTTCTTTTTTGGTAAGCATTTAATTGCTTTATGAATTTCCATGCCTGTTATTTGGCTGCTTAGGATTTCAATATTGTCTGCATCAATTTAGGGATGTTGTTTGTGTTTAGAACTTTTTCCATGTCTTCCAGATTATCTAATTTAAAGGAGTATAGTTTTTCAAAATATGTTCTTACAATTTGTTGGGTTTCTATGATTGCTCCCTTTTCATTGGTGATTTTGTTAATTTGCTTCATTTCGCTCCTTCTTTTAGTGAAATTGGCTAGAGGGTCTATCAATTTTATTTATTTTTTTAAAATACCAGCTCTTTGTTTCATCAATTCTTTTTATCATCTTTTTATTCTCAATTTCATTGATTTCAGCTTTGATCTTGATTATTTTCTGTCTTCTGCTGGCTTTTGGATTGTATTGTTCTTCCTTTTCTAGGGATTTGATGTGGAGTATAAGCTTATTTATTTGGGATCTCTCCTTATTTTTAATGTAGGCACTCAGTACTATAAATTTTCCTTTTAGGAATGCTTTCTTGCTGTCCCAGAGGTTTCAAAATATGTGTCTTCATTTTCATCCTCTGTTAAGAATTTCTTGATTTATGCTTTTGTGTCTTCTTGGCTCCATTCTTCTTTAATAAGGTATTATTCAACCTCCATGTATATTTGTATTTTCTGTTATAATTTTTGCTGTTAATTGCCTGGGTCATGGAATCATGGTCTTGGTGAGTTTCTCATTTGCTTACGCCTGTTGAGTGTCCTATAAGCTTCCTGGATGAGCATATCTGACTCTATTTTTATTTGGGAAAATTTTTCTTTAACTATTTCCTTGAGGATGTTCCTTATACCATTCATTTGTGTTTCAATTTCTTCCTGTATACCAGTTACTCTTATATTGTTTCTTCTCATTTCATCCCAGACATTTTTAAAATTTTTCTCATGTTATTTTAGTTCTTTTTCTTTTTTGTCATCTGTGCACTCAAGCTTACTCAGCCTGTTCTCATTGTCAGAAAATAGAAAGAATTCTATTTTCTATAGAAGTTAGTCTATTATTAAATTCTTACAGGGTTCCTCTCAAGTCATCAGCTACAAATTTTAGCTGTTACTTCCTTTTTGAGTATATCTATTTCTTTGATAATAGAGTTTTTCAACTTTTGAATTTCCTCACTTAGTCCCTTCCTTAAATCTTCTTTTAGTTCATTGTTCCTTTTCATTATCAGATCATTGATAATTTGTTCTACATTTTCATCCCACTCCCTGAACGTGGGCTCCTTGCTTGGGGAGTTGTGGGTTTGAGGTGATTCTCTTCTAGCTTGATTCTTCATTTTTGAAAGGCTTCTTCTGGATCTTTGAATTGGGGTTCCCCATGTGGAAGCAAGACAAGTCTCTGGGTTCTTCTTCCATACATGTCAAGGGTTAGGTCATCCACCACCTCTCTGATCACCCTTTCTTCCAGAAAACTGTTTCTGCCTGGAGCCTTGTTTTTGCACCTTTTGGATCTAGGTTCCAGGACTCAAACTTGGCACCTGTTGGGGTTTCTGGCCAGCCTGTTGTATTGGGCCCATCCCACCACCAAGGTTCTCAGATCCCAGCACAGCACATAGGTTGGTCTATTCTGGCCTGCCCCACACATCTGAGAGCCTTGGTGGATGGGCCCGAGATATCTGGACCTGGCATGTGTGCATGATAGCTGGGTGGCATCTGGATGTGGAGTCCTTGGAGGTGTCTGGCACACCTGGTGCTACAGGACCAGAGTCATGGGCATGCACAGGTGTGGGGTGGGGTGTGGGCTCAGGCTTCTTCTCACTCCTTAAATTGAAGTGAATTCTTGGCCTGAGATCATTATCCAGTTGTTCCTTTTTGGGTCTTTGCTGTTGGGTTGGGAGTTTTGTCCCATCCTGTACTTGGGTTGGGGTGTTGCCAGGAAAATTGAGTTCAGAAGTCAAATCCCTAACCTGTGAACTGTTAGCATCCCTTAAGACTTCCAGCTCTTCACGAGCTAATAGGAGATCATCAATATGAATGACCAATGCATACAATAAACAGTATTAAATTGGTTATTTAGTACCAACTATATCACAATGCTAAATTCCACCTATGAAATGAATGGTAGTGTTAGTCATTACTTTCGGTGACAATAGTATTTAACCATCACCTAAGTCAGGCTTCAAAGCATACAATAGTTAATGACTTTGGCCTTCACAGCAGTAATGGTTACACAACATCAATGATGTGGGGGTGTCAAATGGTATAAACTGATTAGAAGCCTGAGAGAGAAGGGAATGTAAGAGGAAGTTAGAGAGGAGTTTGTATTATCTGAGCATGAACAGGGAGAAAGCAGAGGAGGTTAAGGATTTGCTGGAGGAAAAACTTAAAATAAAATAAAACAAAACAAAAAACCAACTGGGATGAAGAAGAGACAGAGGCAGCAAAGTAGAGGAAGGGTGAAAGAGATATTAATAGGATTTGGGTAATAACATAAGAAAGGGTAGAAGCAAGAACAGGAAAATTTTGCAATTGGGGCACAATACAACTGAAATACTAAATGAACAAATCAAAATCCCAATCCTCAACAGGCAGGACAAGGATAGACATTTACATTGAAAAATGGTCAGGAATGAAGGGAGTATAGAGAAAAGAAACAAAAGGGAAAAAGAAAGGAGAAGAAAAAGACACAGGAAAAACAACTGAAAAAAACCCAACAAAGACAAAATGAAACAAACAAACAAAAAATCAGCTGGTATTTTCATATGTCCATAAACCACCTTCTCCAGTTGACACACAAATACACATGAGATATCCAGAATCTATAAAATACTCAAAAATGTCAGCTACAAAATCACCAACAGCCCAATTGATAAATGGGGGAAAGAGCTAAACAGAGACTTCTCACCAGAGGACATTGATCAAGCCAATGAATACATGAGAAAGTGCTCTAAATCATTAGTAATCAGAGAAATGCAAATGAAAACCACATTAAGATATCACCTTACACCAGTCAGAATGGCAAAGATGAAGAAAAT